>CM050509.1:122652416-122759056 GCA_027563665.1 Antrozous pallidus
CATGTGCCCATGCCCTTGACGAGAATCAAACCTGGACCCCTTCAATCTGCAGGCCAATGCTCTATCCACTGAGTCAAGCCAGCTAGGGCAGAGATTTTACACTTTTAACGGGAATCCTGGACAACAAAATGCCCTAGGCCCTTTGGTTGGCACACTGCAGCTTGCGAGCCACATGCGGCTCTTTAGACCCTCAAGTGTGGCTCTTCCACAAAATACCACAGCCTGAGCCAGTCTATTTTGAACAGTGGCGTTAGAAGTTAAAGTTTAAAATTTTTGGCTCTCAAAGGAAATTTCAATCATTGTACTGTTGATATTTGGCTGTGATGACTAGTTTGCTAACCACTGGCCTAAGTTGCATACTACTTGCCTCTCTCACTCTCTAATGAGATGCAGACACATGTGTGTAACTGTGGCACGGGTTGAAGGGCTTCATCTCTTTCTTTCCCTCTTTACTGATGGTACCTGTTCCCCCTCACCCACTGACCTTTGATGTATTTGGACTGCTGATCATTTAAAAACAGCCTGTTATTGCTTCTTTTGTAAAGCAAGCAAGCAGCCTCCCTCTACTTTAGCTGTTTGACTATTTGGATTTTCAGGTATTGGGCTTACCCAGAGTGGAGCACATCACTACAGGGCTTTGCTTGACGCTGGGTGGACATCTGTATCTGTGCTGTGTGGTGTGTGGCTGACCAGCAGGTGAGTATTCCTGCGTGTGGGAATGAAGCCACTCCAAGGCTGGTGCTCTCCCCCTCTGCCCAGTGACTGGCCTGTGGCCGCTCTATCTGCCCTTCAGTCCCACCTGCTGCCAACAACCCTGTGCTAATGGATTACAAATACAAAAGTGGAAAAACATTTTTCATAAACTTTGTTTTATATTTGGTAAAAAACCCATAAGTCTCTATGTGTTAAACATGAGGTCCTGCCACTGTGGCCATGTTTGAAACCATAAAGTTTTATTAGAATAATCCATTTTCCCTAGCGAAGAAGGACGAAAAGGAGGAGGAGGAGAAGGAGGAGGAGGAAGATGAGAAGGTAGAGGAGAAGGAGGAGGAGCAAGAGGAGGTGTTGGAGGAAGAGGAGGAAGAGGAAGAGGAGAAGAAGGAGGAAGAGGAGGAGGAGGAAGAGGAGGAAAAGAAGGAGAAGGAGAAAGAGCAGGAGGAGTAAGAAGAGGAGGAAGAGGAGGAAGAGAAAGACGAGGAGGTGGAGGAGGAGGAGGAAGAAGAGGAGGAGTAAGAGGAAGAGGAAGAGGTGGAGAAGGAGAATGAAGAGGAGGAGGAGGTGGAGGAGGAGGAGGAGGAGGAGGAGGAGGAGGAGGAGGAGGAGGAGGAGGAGGAGGGGAAGGAGGAGGAGGAGGAGGAGAAGGAGAAGGAGAAGGAGAAGAAGAAGAAGAAGAAGAAGAAGAAGAAGAAGAAGAAGAAGAAGAAGAAGAAGAAGAAGAAGAAGAAGAAGAAGAAGAAGAAGAAGAAGAAGAAGAAGAAGAAGAAGAAGAAGAAGAAGAAGAAGAAGGACAAGAACAAGAAGAAGTTGTTCTATCAGCCCTTTGGAAAGGTTTATGGCAATGGAAGGTGGGAAAATGGGGAAATTACATGGATGGACAAAATCAAGACATTAGAAAGGGCAACCAGGCCAATTTCATTAGTCCGAATGTTTCTCACTTCTTTCCACCACTGCTGCACATGATTTTATGGCTTTTTGAACCTAAAAGATGGGATTTAGACCATTTATTTTGTCTTGCCGGAGAACAAGGAGAGAAATAATTGACCTGCTGCTGTATCTTGACTTCGCTGGCAGGGATTCCTAAAGAAACGCTGGGAAGTGTGATACTTCAAGTCGTGGCTTGTAACAGGCCCTGGAGTGTAATCACAATTTTCTTTTGAGTCTTATAGGTGAGGAAATCCTTTTTCCCAGGTAAAATAACAGGATGCCAGTCTAAGCAATTTCCCCTGCATTATCCTGGGGAATCACAGGAAGGGAAAACATGAGATAAAGAAGGGGCTCAGTGGCCAAGATGGAGTCAGATTGGGCACCTTTAGATCCCATCGAAGAGACCTCAACAGCCAATGATTCAGTGTATAGATTACTGTACCCAGTGCATGGGAAAAACCCAGGTTTTCTTTGTGTCAATGAGCTGGATTTGGGGGCAGAGCATGTGTATTTTTCAGCCACACCCATTACCTATTATCTCTGGAGAGAAATCACTGACGGTGAAGCCATCTGGGTGGATGGTAGACTCTCTACTCTCTGGGCATTCCCAGTTCTGAGGTCTTATAGGTATCCAGTGCCAACTCAGGTAATAACGTTGCTGCCTGTGTGGGAGAGAGAGCCTGAACAGAGGAAGTCAGGTGTGCGGGTGTGGGTTGCCTTCCTGTGAGGTGGGCTGCTACCTCTCCTACATTTTGTTGCTAATTCTGAAGATTTATTTCATATAAGAAACCTTTTGGCTGAGGTTTAGAGGCCACCCCCACCCCTGGGCAGAAGACACACCTGTAATTAGGGGAGAGTATAGTGGTCAGGGTTGTCTCTAAGAGTGTTGGGGATTTACCTCCTTGCCGAGCCAGGCCATCTGGCTGGATCCCCAGTATACCCATCCAGTCTTGCTTAACCCATTGATACACCTGTGGGCTTACAGGAAAATTAGAACAGAAATGTGGCATCAGAGATATACGTTCATGCCTGCATTCCAGACCCTCTTACCTGTGTGGCCTCCTTCTTTTCTATTGGTAAAGTCATGGTGATGACACTTGTCCTTTTTACTTCTTGAGATTCTTATATAAACAAAATGCAATAGTGTGAAGAAAAGAACTTGGACTCCCAAAGTATCATTGTTACCGTTGTAGTTTATCAACTTTGTGTCTGTAGGGAAGCCAAGGTTCATTTCCTGTTATCACTATTGCCCAGGGTGAACTTGTCAAAGGGGTACTCTGTCTTGTGGCTTCCAGAGCCCTCAGCTTGCTACTCAGTATCATCACACATTAACATATGTGTTTCTGAATGAACAAAAACATTTCTGCTAAAGTTGAAGACCCCTGAGTTTATTTTAATTCTGGCCCCATCCAATACTTCTTCCTTTTTCCCTGGAGGCAACTACTATGATAAATTCCTGTCCATTTTATTTTTCTTATTTTTATTTATAAAAATTTAAAAATTGATTTCAGAGAGGAAGGGAGAGGGAGCGAGAGAAACATCAGTGATGAGAGAGAATCATTGATCTGCTTCTTGCAGGCCCCCTACTGGGGATTGAACCCCCAACACAGGCATGTGCCCTGACCTGGAATTGAACCGGGACCTCTATCTTCATAGATCCATGCTCAACCACTGAACCAGCAATGTAGGGCTAGGCCATTTTATTATTTTTTCTTTTTCTTTTTTTAAAAATTCTTTTTATTTTTTACTTTTGCAGTAGAACTTAGATTTAATAGAGTACATATGTTTTTCTCTTTCGCCCCTCCCCCCAGCCTCCCCTACGCCCCAGCACAGGTCCTCACCTGCCTGCCTCCCTCCTCCCCTAGTGTCTTTAAATCATTGGTTATGCTCATATGCATGCATACAAGTCCATGGATGATCTCCCCTAGCCCCGCCCTCCCCCCTCCCCAGCCTTCCCTCTGTAGCTTGACAGCCTGTTCAATGCTTTCCTGCCTCTACATCAATCACTCTCCTATTTCTTTTCTTCAAAAATATCTTGCCTCTGCATACTAGCAATAAATGTATAAGAACAAAAAATGTTTGAGTGTCACTTTCAATATCCAAATGTTCTGAGTCGCAGTTTCAATGTCAAATAGTTCTTTATGTGTACATGTCAGCAATGGTATCCAGATGGTGGACACATCGTGTCAATGCAAGTTCCATCCTCTCTTGTTTGGTTCGGGGCTGTCTGCAGCCATGCACAGCTGCCGACTGCTAGCATGGCAAGGTGTCCTCAGTGTCCCCCATCTCTGGACCGTCCTCATGACTGGAATAGACCTGTCAGTTCCTCACTGTCGCAGGAACCCACATGGTCTTGGAGTTGTGCTCTGAAAACACACAAACACATTCTCGACCAAAAGTTAACAAAGGGATCCTCTCTGCATATTAGACTTGGGATTCTTTTTATTTTTTTCCTAAATGATTTTCCTTTGGCTTATTTTGACACCATGTGTGTTTTCTCATGGATGTCCTGCTGTTGGCTTTACAAATGGAAGTTACTTTTCTGCAGTAAGAATTTTCTAGATGTATTTTACTTACAGAATATTTTTCCTTACATGATATTACCCCACTGTCCCCCCATTTTTTTATTAAGGGTGGCTTTTGGAAATTTTATATTGCAGTCTTGGTAATTTTAAAATTTTATTTTTGCACACAAATATGACTGTTTTAGGTTCTTTGGATGTTAGGCAATTTTACAGTGAGATGAAATGCTAATAGATATTTTATTTTTTTCACCAATAAAGACATTTTTATTTTCTTTTTATTTATTTATTTTTAATGTCTTTTATTAACAGTATAACTTATATTTAATAGTAGTGCATATGTTTTCCTACCCCCCAAAAAAATCCTCCCCCTAGTTTCCCTTACCCCCCCAGCACATGTTCCTACGTGCCCCCCTTCCCGCCCCAGTGTCTTTCATTCATTGGTTAAGCTCAATTGCATGCATACAAGTCCTTCGGTTGGTCTCCCCCAGCATCAGCCTCCCACCCAGCCCAGCCTTCCCCCTGTAGCTTGACAGCCTGTTCAAGGCCACCCTGCCTCTATAGCAATCACTCCCCCCTGTTTCTTTTCCTCAAAAATATCTTGCCTCTGCATACTAGAAACAAACGTTTAAGAACAAAAATGTTTGAGTCTCAGTTTAAATGTCCAACTGTTCTGAATCCCAATTTCAATGTCAAATAGTTCTTCATGTGTACATGTCAGCAATGGTATGCAGATAGTGGACACATCGTGGCAATTCAAGATCCATCCTCTCTGATTTGGTCCTGGGCCGCCTGCAGCCATGCACAGCTGCCAACTGCTAGCATGGCAAGGTGTAGTCAGTGTCCCCCATTTCTGGACCGTCCTTGTGACTGGAACAGACCAGTCAGTTCCTCACTGTCGCAGGAAACCAAATGGTCTTGGAGTTGTTCTCTGAAAACACACAAACACATTCTCGACCGAAAGTTAACAAAGGGATCCTCTCTGCAAAATAGACTTGGGATGCTTTTCATTTTTCCCTAAATGATTTTCCTTTGGCTTTTTGACACCATGTGTGTTTTTTCATGGTTGTCCTGCTGTTGGCTTGACAAATGGAAGTGACTTTTCTGGAGTAAGAATTTTCTAGATGTATTTTACTTTCAGGATATTTTTTTCTTGCATGTTATTACCCCACTGTCCCCCCCTTTTTTCATTAAGGGGGGCTTTTGGAAAGTATATATTGCCGTCTTGAAATTTTAAATTTTAATTTTTGCACATAAATATGACTGCTTTAGGTTCTTTGGATGTTAGGCAATTTTACAGTGAGGTGAAATACTAATAGATATTTTAGTTAATGTTTTAGGAACAGCTTTTTGTCCAGTACACTTAAATGTTCCTGAGTGTTCACTTATTTCACTAGGCCAGTTTAAATTAGTCTGAAAACTTGATTACTATTTTAATGTCAATTTTAATGCTCAAGCAGAAATCTTAGTTTACCCTGTAAATATTAGTGGAAAGTCTTATTTGCATTCTTGAGTAGGTCCTGAGCATTCCTCATAATAGACTGCGTTTAGATATAGAGCAGCCATTGCTGGCCGAGTCTCTGTCTGCCACCTGGGTCCAGGTCTGAGTTGTGCATGGGAGGCGAAGCAGCAGTGCGGGCAGGAGACCTACCTCAGGAGAGGTGAGAGTTCAGGCTCCTGCAAGGTTTGTGGGTGAGCGTCTGTGCTCCACCACTGTTGACCTTTTAGTTCTCTCCTCTTCGCCCCTCTGCGACTGGGCCTGTCTTAGGTTGTTTCTTCCCTGAGTATTCTTACCCATCTCTTGGTACCCAGCCATCCTCTGGGGCCACACAGGGTTATGTGAGGTTGAGTTCTGTCCCCTTTGTAGTCTATGCCCACTTTGCCTCCACGTCCAGCATCTGCTTTGGGGTCCCCTCGCCTGCTGGAGGGGTCCTGGTAGTGATCACATATCTCGGGGGGCCCAGATTACTTCTCCATAGAGGGCTCAGCTCACACCATTGGTCGAGAAACAGATCCATGCTGCCAGCTGCCCAGAGGCTTCAGCCACAGCTTGCACTGAAAGCTTAGGCAACAGCTGTGTGTATTTGGATTGTAAGAAGAGGGCCCCTCTTGGTATAAAAAGGGCAAGAGGGGCCAATATAGAATGCTTGAGTGCCTTCCCAGTGCCTTAATTCATTTTGAAAGGGATTAATTCCTTTCCTATCCTTTTTTTAAATTGCTGCCCAAAATTCAAAGAATTAGTTTGTAAGTTTATTTGGGATAATTGTATAATATGCTGTTGTCAAATATCAAAAATTATAATGACATTGTAGAATAATATCATGTAAGGCTATTATGGTGTCACAGGATGTTAAGGAGGGCCTAGCCTAAGGACTGGTGTCCATAGGAGATGACAAGCTCTAGGCCATGTCAATTCAATCTCAAACTACCTGCCAAATGTTTTATAACATTATATAAACTTTGTCAGGGATGTAAAAACACATCTTAGTTACCTTAGTTCAAGAGTTCAAATATATTGACTTTCCCCCTTATTCCCATTCCTTGCCACTTACCCTGAGGTTTGACATTCTGATGGACTTTTCTGTCTCTGGATTTGTTCTTGTTCATCAGTCTATGTCATTCATTATATTCCTCAAATGTGTGAGATTATGTGATATTTATCTTTCTCTCCCTGGCTAATTTCACTTAACAGAATGCTCTCCAGCTCCATCCATGTTGTTGCAAAAGGTAGGAGCTCCTTTTATTTGATCGCAGGGTAGTATTCCATTGTGTAGATGTACCACTGCTTTTAAATCCACTCATCTGCTGATGGACACTCAGGCTGTTTCCAAATCTTACCTATGGAAAATTGCACTGCTGTGAACATAAGGGTGCATATATCCTTTCTAATTCACGTTTTTAGTTTCTTGGGATATATTCCTAGAAGTGGGACCACTGGGTCAAATGATCCAGTGATTAGAAAGAGAGCAAGAAGAACTCCATTTTTAGTTTTTTGAGGAAACTCCATACTATTCTCCACAGTGGCTGCACCAGTTTACAATCCCACCAGTAGTGCAGGAGAGTTCCCTTTTCTCCACATCCTCGCCAGCACTTGTCGTTTTTTTATTTTTTGATGTAAGCCATCCTGACCGGTATGAGATGGTATCACATTGTCGTTTTGATTTCCATCTGTCCTTTGGGTTTTTTATGTAAAATATCATGTCATCTGAAAATAAGGATAGCTTTACGTCTTCTTCTCCAATTTGGATGCGCCTTTTATTTCTTCTTCTTGTCTAATTGCAATGGTTAATACTTACAGTACTATGTCGAACAGGAGTGGTGAGAGAGGGCATCCCTGTCTTGTTCCTGTTCTTAGCGGAAATGGTTGTAGTTTTTGCCCATTGAGTATGATGTTTGCTGTGGGTTTATCATATATTGCTTTTGTAATGTTGAGGTATGATCCTTCTATTCCTACCTTGTTGATAGTTTTTATTAAAAAAGGGTGTTGGATTTTGTCAAATGCTTTTTCTGCATCCATTGATATGACTATGTGGTTTTATCTCTCAATTTGTTCATATGATGTATCACATTTATTGGTTTGCAGATATTGTACGATGCTTGAATTCCCGGGATAAATCCTACTTGGCCATGTTGTATGAACTTTCTGATGTACTGCTGCATCCGATTTGCTAGAATTGTATTGAGGATTTTGGCATCTATATTTATGAGGGATATTGTATCGTATTTGTCTGGTTTTGGTATTAGGGTGATGCTAGCTTCATAGAAGGAGTTTGGAAGTGTTCCATCCTCTTGAATTTTCTGGAATAGTCTGAGGAGGATAGGTTTTAGTTCTTCATTGAATGTTTGGTAAAACTCCCCTGTGAAGCCGTCTGGCCGTGGGCTTTTATTTGCTGGAAGCTTTTTTGATGACTCTTTCAATTTCTTCCATATTTATTGGTCTATCAAGCTATTTAGATTCTTCCTGATTGAGTTTTGGGAGGTTATATTTTTCTAGGAATATATCCGTTTTCTCCAGGTCGTTCAGTTTGTTGGAGGAGAGTTGTTTATAGTATTTTTTTTAAACAATCCTTTGTATTTCAGTGGGGTCTGTTGTTATTTCACCTCTTTCATTTCTGATTTTATTTATTAGGGTCCTTCCTCTTTGCTTCTTGGTGAGCCTGGCCAGAGGTTCATCAATTTTGTTTCTTTTCAAAGAACCAGCTCTTGGTTTTGTTGATCTTCTGTATTGTTTCTCTGGTCTCTATGTCATTTATCTCTGCTCTGATCTTTACTATTTCCTTCCTTCTGCTTACACTAGCATTTTCTTGTTGCTTTCTTTCTAACACTTTGAGTTGTTGGGATAGATAATTTTTTGCCGCTGTTTCTTGTGTGTGTGTGTTTTTTTTCCCCAGTAGGATTGTACAGCTCTGAACTTCCCTCTCAAAACCTTTTTTGTTGTATCCCATAGAGTTTGGATTGTTGTGCTATCATTGTTATTTGTTTCCATGATGTTTTCTATTTCTTTCTTGATCTCTCTGGTAACCCAGTCATTGTTTAATAGCATGCTGTTTAGTCTCCATGTGTTTGATTTCTTTGGATTGCTTTTATTATAGTTGATTTCCAGTTTTATGCCACTGTGATCTGAGAATATGTTTGATATGATTTCTATCTTCTTGAATTTGGAGAGACTTTGCCTTTGCCCCAACAAATGGTCTCTCTTCGAGAATGTATGTTCTGTGGCTTTTCGGTGACATGATCTGAAGTTGTCAATTAATTCCATCTGGTCTAGTGAGTCATTGAGGATTGATGTTTCTTTACTGATTGTTTGTTTAGAGGATTTGTCCAATGGTGATAGTGGGGTATTAAAGTCTCCTACTATGATTTTATTGCTGTCTATCTCTCCCTTGATATCATGCAATAGTGTTTTTTATGTATTTGGGTGCTGCTGTATTGGGTGTGCATATGCTTACCAGAATATTTCTTCTTATTTGATTGCTCCCTTTAGTATTATTTAGTGGCCTTCTTTATCTCTTGTTATGTTCTTCACTTTGAGATCTCATTTGTCAGATATAAGTATTGCCACCCCAGCTTCTTTTCCATTTCCATTTGCCTGAAGAACCTTTTTCCATCCTTTCACCCTCAGTCTGTGTGCGTCTTTTTTTCGGAGGTGGGTTTCTTGTAGACAGCAGATATATGGGTCGTGTTTTCTTATCTATTCCATTACCCTATGTCTTTTGATTGGAGCATTTAAACCATTTACATTTAAAGTTATTATTGATAGGCACTTATTTGTGGCCATTTGTGTTCTTTACCTCTGTTTTCCTTCTTCAATTCCTATTGCTTTTTACAGCAGACCCTTTAGCATTTCTTGCATTGCTGGTTTGGTGGTAAAGTATTCCCTTAGACCTTTTTTGTCTGTGAAGCTCATGATTTGATCTTCAGTTTTAATTGATAGCCTTGCTTGGTATAGTATTCTAGGATTCAGACCCTTTCCTTACATGACTTTGTATATTTCTTTCCAATCCCTTCCGGCCTGATAAGTTTCTTTTTTAATTTTTATTTTTAAAATCTTTATTCTTCAGTTTATTAATTACATTGTTCCCTTTTCCCCCCCTACAGCTCCCCTCTACCTGTTACCCATCCCACCCTCCATCCTCAACCTCCTCCACTGTCTTCTCCCATATATGCATGATTTTTGTCCAGTCTCTTGCTGCACTTCCCACATCCCTTTTCTCCCCAAGAATTATCAGTCCACACCCTCTCTATGTCCGTTATTCTGTTACATTCATCAGTTTATCCTGTTCATCAGCTTATTAATTCACTTGATTTTTAGATTAATTTGTTGATAGATGTGAATTTGTTGTTCACAATTTACACTTTTATTTTTTTCTTCTTCCTCTTCTTAAAGAGTATCTTTCAGCATTTCATATAATATTGGTTTGGTGGAATGATCTCCTTTAGCTTTTTCTTATAAGAGAAGCACTTTATCTGACCTTCAATTCTGGATGATAGCTTTGCTGGATAGAGTAATCTTGGTTGTAGATTCTTGCTGTTCATCACTTTGAATATTTCTTGCCACTGCCTTCTGGCCCGCATCGTTTCTGTTGAGAAATCAGCTGACAATCGTGTGGGTGCTCGCTTATAGGTAACCATCTGTTTTTCTCATGTTGCTTTTAATATTCTCTTTGTCTTCTGCTCTTGGCATTTTAATTATGATGTGCCTTGGTGTGGTCCTCTTAGGGTTCCTATATATTGGGGTTCAGTGCGCTTCTTGGACTCCTAAGTCAATTTCTTTCACCAGGTGTGGGAAGTTTTCAGTCACTATTTCCTGGAATAGGTTTTCATTGTCTTGCTCTCTCTCTTTTTCCAGACCCCTATAATTCGGATATTGGTATGCTTGAGTTTGTCCCAGAGGCCCCTTACACTATCTTCAACTTTTTGGATTCTGTTGGTTTCTTGCTTTTTCAGCTGAGAGGATTTTACCTCTTTGTATTTCAAATTTTGAACTTGGTTCTTGGGGTGCAAGAGAGCACTTTTAGGTCTTTGTATAATATTTTTTATTTCAGTCAGTGTATTCTCAATTTCTGGTTGGTCCTTTTTCCTATCCTTGGGAGTATCCTTTATATCCTTGAGGGTCTCCTTCATTTCCTTGTAGGACTCATTCATTTCCACGTTGGTCTTGATCATTTCCTTGCAGGTCTCGTCCATATCCTTGAGGGTCTCATTCATTTCCTTGTCGCTCTTGCTTATTTCCTGAAAGGTCTCGAACTTTGGTAGTAGCCTCTTGAGAAGCCCATTAACCATGGTTTTGAATTCCATGTCCAGTCGTTTTTTTCCCTCCATTTGCTTCCAATCTGAATTCTTTCCATGTTTCTGCATGGTGGCTGCTTCCATGAGTTGGTCAATTAGCTTTTTCTGGCAGATGTCCTACAAGGTACAGTGGCTCAGCCTCCCCATTTACCTGAGGTGGATATGGGTTGCACAGTCTTCCTGAAGTTAAGTTTAGGATAATCGTTGTTCGCACTTGGAGGGGTTGACCTCCAGGCCAATTTTCTGTGAAGTTCAGCTGTGCTCAGGTTGAATGGGCGGAGTCTCTGGGCCAAGCAGACCGTGTTAGCTCCACCCTATGTGGCCCCAGGGAGTCTGTGCCGGGGACAATGGCTACCAGCACCTCTGAGGGAGAGCCACTGCTGAGCTCGACGGGCTGCCAGGGAATTCAGACTCTCCCCAAATGAGTCTGCACACCCAACGTCTCACCCAAGGTCGTAAAACAAGGCAGTCTGATGGTTTCCTGAATGAGAGGGCAAGTCGCAGAGCGCTCTCTACTTGTTCTCGGTCACGCAGCTGCGCTGTTCCCAAGTTCACGAGCACTCCACACAAATTTCCCTTCTCCACAAGCCGGTAGACCCCTGCAGCACCCGAGCTTTGGGGTGCCCTCCAACTGTCCAGTTTTTACCCCGTATGATAGTGGGTTCCCTGGACTTTGCCCAGAGCTGGAGAATCAGTCCAGTGGGACGTCTTTGTCTCCCCCGTTCGAGAAAACTGACTGTTTTTCAGCCGCCCGCCCTATCCGCTGGCGTGTGAGGCTCCTCCAAACATCACTCTGCACGTATCTTCAAAGCAGTCCTCAGCCACTCCTCCAAGTCACAGTGTCTTAACTTCACTTTTATTTGTGGAATTTTCCCTCGGCCAGCATTCCGGTGATTCTGGATGTTGTTTATTCTTTTGTTAAGTTGTAGTTTTAAAATTGCTGTGTATGACAGCAAGATAGGTGTTTTACCTGTGCCGCCATCTTGGTTCTCTGTATAATATTGGTTATTTCAGTCAGTATATGCTTAATTTCTGGTTGGTACTTTTTCATATCCTTGAGAGTCTCATTCATTTCCTTGAAGGTCTCATTCATTTCCTTGTAGGTCTTGCTTATTTCCTTGTACATCTCAGCCTTCTCTAGGAGCCTCTTGATCAGCCCTATAACCGGGGTTTTGAATTCCATGTCCAGTCGTTTTTTCTTCTCCATTTCTTTCACATCTGATTTCCTTCCATGTCTCTGCATGGTGGCTGCTTCCCCGAGTTGGTCAATGACCTTTGTGTGGTAGACGTCCTACAAGGGACAGTGGCTCAGCCTCCCCAGTTGCCTGAGGTGGATATGGGTTACACAGTCTTGCTGAAGTTAAGCTCAGGTTAATGATTGTTAGCACATGGAGGGGTTGACCTCCAGGCCAATTGTCTGTGAAGTTCAGCTGTGCTCAGGTTGGATTGGCGGAGTCTCCGGGCCAAGAAGACAGTTAGCTCCCCCCTATGCGGCCCCAGTGACTCTGTGTCGGCAATGGCTGCCAGCACCTCTGAGAGAGAGCCACTGCCGAGCTCCACCGGCTGCCGGGGAATTCAGACTCTCCCCAATGAGTCTGTACACCCAACGTCTCACCCAGGGTCGTAAAACAAAGCAGTCTGAAGGTTTCCCGAATGAAAGGGTGGGTCGCAGAGCGCTGTCTGCGTGGTCACGGTCATGCATCTGCGCCGTTCCCAAGGTCATGCGCAAGTTGCCTTCTCAACCATCCAGGAGACCCTGCAGCACCCGAGCTTCGGGGTGCCCTCCCACTGTTCAGTTTTCACCCCGTATGATAGTGGCTTCGCTGGACTTCGCCCAGAGCTGGAGAATCAGTCCAGTGGGACGTCTTTGTCCCCCTGTTCGACAAAACTGGCTGGTTTTCAGCCGCCCGCGCTCTCCACTGGCGTGCGCTCCAAACCTCTCTCCTCTCGAATCTTTCAATGCTGTCCACCACTGCTCCTCCAAGTCACAGTATCTTATTTTCACTTTTATTTGTGGAATTTTCACTCAACCAGCTTTCTGGTGATTCTTGAAGGTGTTTGTTCTTTCGTTAAGTTGTAGTGTTAAAATTGCTGAGTATGACGGCAAGATAGGTGTTTTACCTATGCCGCCATCTTGGTTCTCTGGTTGTAGATTCTTGCTACTCATTATTTTGAATATTTTTTGCCACTCCCGTCTGGCCTGCATCTTTTCTGTTCAGAAATCCGCTGACAATCGTATGGGTGCTCCCCTGTAGGTAACTAACTGTTTTTCTCTTGATGCTTTTAATATTCTCTCTTTGTCTTTTGCTCTTGGCATTTTAATTATGATATGTCTTGATGTGGTCCTCTTTAGACTCCTATATTTTGGGGTTCTGTGTACTTCTTGGGCTTTTAAATCAGTTTCTCTCACCAGGTGGGGGAAATTTTCAGTCACTATTTCTTCAAGTAGGTTTTCATTGTCTTGCTCTCTCTCTTTTTCTGGCATGCCAATAATTCGAATATTGGCATGCTTGAGGTTGTCCCAGAGGCCCCTTACACTATCTTCAATTATCTGAATTCTTTTTGTTTCTTGCTTTTCCAGCCGAGTGGATTTTGCTTCTTTGTATTTCAATGCTTTGACTTGGTTCTTGTGGCCCTCTGGACTGCTTTTAGGACTTTGTGTAATATTTTTTATTTCAGTCTGTGTATGCTTGGTTTCTAGTTGATCCTTTTTCATATCCGTGAGGGTATGGTTCATATCCTCAGAGGTCTTGTTCATTTCCTTGAGGGTCTCATTCATTTCCTTGTAAGTCTCATTCATTTCCTGGTTGGCCTTGTTTATTTCCTGATAGTTCTCATTAAGTTCATGGGCCTTTTCTAGGAGTCTCTTGAAAAGTCTTATAACCGTGGTTTTGAACTCTATGTCTAATCGTCTTTCTCCTCCATTTCTTTCACACCTGATTTCTTTCCATATCTCTGCATGGTGGCTGCTTTATGTGGTAGATATCCTCTAAGGGTCAGTGGCACAGCCTCCCCAGTTATTTGAGATGGGTACTCTTACTGCAATCCTTTATGGGTTGTACAGTATTTTTTAATTTAAACCCAGCTTGTTGTTGTTAGCCCTAGGAGGGTTTGACCTCCAGGCCAATTGGCTGTGAAGGGAGACTGTGTTCAGGTTGGATGGGCGGAGTCTCTGAGCTGAGCAGGCAGCCTCAGTGTCATCTACGTCCTATGCGGTGCTTGCGCGCGCACGTCTCTGTTGGATGGGAATGGCTGCAGGCACCTCTAAGAGAAAGCCACTAGTCTCTTCCCCTTGCCAGACAACTCTGCCTCTCCCCAAATGAGTCTGCACACCCAAAGTCTGGCCCAGGGTTGTAAAACAGGTGGTTTTCAGGACCAGGAGACAAGTTTTCAGGGAGCCAGTCATGCGTATGTGTGACACTTGCATGCAAACTTCTTTTCCCAGCTGCCCAGCTTCTCCGAAGACTAGGAGACCTCTGCCTGGCCCGGCTTCCAGGGTGCGTCCCCTGTACCTCGGACCTCACCTGGAACTGGGGAATCTGTGCAGTGGGACGTCTCCACGTACCCTGGATCTCGGACCTCGCCTGGTGCTGGCGAATCCGTGTAGTGGGACGTCTCCACCCTCCCAGTTTGGCGAAATCCAACTGGGGTTGCTGCTCCAGCCCTACAGCCTACTCGCGTGACCAGGATGGCTCCTAACCTGTTTTTGTCTTCAAGGCTGTGCTCCTGCCGCTCTTCTCAGTCTCAGTGTCCCACCTTTACTTTTATTTCTGGAGTTTTCACTCAGCCAGCTTTCTGGTGATTCTGGGTGATGTTTGTTTTGTTGTTATGTTGTAGTTTTTGAATCGTTGCGCGGGGCAGAACAATAGGTGTTTACCTATACCTCCATCTTGGTTCCCTCTTCTTTTTTTCTCTTGCTGCTTTTAATATTTTCTCTTTGTTTTCTGCTCTTGGCATTTTAATTATGATGTGCCTTGGTGTGGTCCTCTTAGGGTTCCGATATATTGGGGTATGGTGCACTTCTTAGACTCCTAAGTCAATTTCTTTCACCAGGTGTGGGAAGTTTTTGGTCACTATTTCTTCAAATAGGTTTTCATTGTCTTGTTCTCTCTCTTTTTTCTGGCATCCCTATAATTCGGATGTTGGTATTCTTGAGGTTGTCCCAGGGCCCCTTACACTATCTTCAATTTTTTGGATTCATTTGGTTTCTTGCTTTTTCAGCTTAGTGGATTTTACCTCTTTGTATTTCAAATCTTTAACTTGGTTCTTGGGGTGCTCTAGAGTACTTTTGGATCTTTGTATAATATTTTTTATTTCAGTCAGTGTATGCTTAATTTCTGGTTCGTCCTTTTTCATATCCTTGAGAGACTCCTTCATATCCTTGAGGGTCTCATTCATTTCCTTGTAGGACTCATTCATTTCCACGTTGGTCTTGATCATTTCCTTGCAGGTCTCGTCCATATCCTTGAGGGTCTCATTCATTTCCTTGTCGCTCTTGCTTATTTCCTGAAAGGTCTCGAACTTTGATAGTAGCCTCTTGAGAAGCCCATTAACCATGGTTTTGAATTCCATGTCCAGTCGTTTTTTTTCCCTCCATTTATTTCCAATCTGATTTCTTTCCATGTCTCTGCATGGTGGCTGCTTCCCTGAGTTGGACAATTAGCTTTTTCTGGCAGATGTCCTACAAGGTACAGTGGCTCAGCCTCCCCATTTACCTGAGGTGGATATGGGTTGCACAGTCTTCCTGAAGTTAAGCTTAGGATAATCGTTGTTAGCACTTGGAGGGGTTGACCTCCAGGCCAATTTTCTGTGAAGTTCAGCTGTGCTCAGGTTGAATGGGCGGAGTCTCTGGGCCAAGCAGACCGTGTTAGCTCCACCCTATGTGGCCCCAGGGAGTCTGTGCCGGGGACAATGGCTACCAGCACCTCTGAGGGAGAGCCACTGCTGAGCTCGACGGGCTGCCAGGGAATTCAGACTCTCCCCAAATGAGTCTGCACACCCAACGTCTCACCCAAGGTCGTAAAACAAGGCAGTCTGATGGTTTCCTGAATGAGAGGGCAAGTCGCAGAGCGCTCTCTACTTGTTCTCGGTCACTCAGCTGCGCTGTTCCCAAGTTCACGAGCACTCCACAGAAGTTTCCCTTCTCCACAAGCCGGTAGACCCCTGCAGCACCCAAGCTTCGGCGTGCCCTCCAACTGTCCAGTTTTTACCCCGTATGATAGTGGGTTCCCTGGACTTTGCCCAGAGCTGGAGAATCAGTCCAGTGGGACGTCTTTGTCTCCCCCGTTCGAGAAAACTGACTGTTTTCCGCCGCCCGCCCTATCCGCTGGCGTGTGAGGCTCCTCCAAACATCACTCTGCATGTATCTTCAAAGCAGTCCTCAGCCACTCCTCCAAGTCACAGTGTCTTAACTTCACTTTTATTTGTGGAATTTTCCCTCGGCCAGCATTCCGGTGATTCTGGATGTTGTTTATTCTTTTGTTAAGTTGTAGTTTTAAAATTGCTGTGTATGACAGCAAGATAGGTGTTTTACCTGTGCCGCCATCTTGGTTCTCCGTATAATATTGGTTATTTCAGTCAGTATATGCTTAATTTCTGGTTGGTCCTTTTTCATATCCTTGAGAGTATCATTCATTTCCTTGAAGGTCTCATTCATTTCCTTGTAGGTCTTGCTTATTTCCTTATACATCTCAGCCTTCTGTAGGAGCCTCTTGATCAGCCCTATAACCGGGGTTTTGAATTCCATGTCCAGTCGTTTTTTCTTCTCCATTTCTTTCACATCTGACTTCCTTCCATGTCTCTGCATGGTGGCTGCTTCCCCGAGTTGGTCAATGACCTTTGTGTGGTAGACGTCCTACAAGGGACAGTGGCTCAGCCTCCCCAGTTGCCTGAGGTGGATATGGGTTACAAAGTCTTGCTGAAGTTAAGCTCAGGTTAATGATTGTTAGCACATGGAGGGGTTGACCTCCAGGCCAATTGTCTGTGAAGTTCAGCTGTGCTCAGGTTGGATTGGCGGAGTCTCCGGGCCAAGAAGACAGTTAGCTCCCCCCTATGCGGCCCCAGTGATTCTGTGTCGGCAATGGCTGCCAGCACCTCTGAGAGAGAGCCACTGCCGAGCTCCACCGGCTGCCGGGGAATTCAGACTCTCCCCAATGAGTCTGTACACCCAACGTCTCACCCAGGGTCGTAAAACAAAGCAGTCTGAGGGTTTCCTGAATGAAAGGGTGGGTCGCAGAGCGCTGTCTGCGTGGTCACGGTCATGCATCTGCGCCGTTCCCAAGGTCATGCGCAAGTTGCCTTCTCCACCAGCCAGGAGACCCTGCAGCACCCGAGCTTCGGGGTGCCCTCCCACTGTTCAGTTTTCACCCCGTATGATAGTGGCTTCGCTGGACTTCGCCCAGAGCTGGAGAATCAGTCCCGTGGGATGTCTTTGTCCCCCAGTTCGACAAAACTGGCTGGTTTTCAGCCGCCCGCGCTCTCCACTGGCGTGCGCTCCAAACCTCTCTCCTCTCGAATCTTTCAATGCTGTCCACCGCTGCTCCTCCAAGTCACAGTATCTTATTTTCACTTTTATTTGTGGAATTTTCACTCAACCAGCTTTCTGGTGATTCTTGAAGGTGTTTGTTCTTTCGTTAAGTTGTAGTGTTAAAATTGCTGAGTATGACGGCAAGATAGGTGTTTTACCTATGCCGCCATCTTGGTTCTCTGGTTGTAGATTCTTGCTACTCATTATTTTGAATATTTTTTACCACTCCCGTCTGGCCTGCATCGTTTCTGTTCAGAAATCCGCTGACAATCGTATGGGTGCTCCCCTGTAGGTAACTAACTGTTTTTCTCTTGATGCTTTTAATATTCTCTCTTTGTCTTTTGCTCTTGGCATTTTAATTATGATATGTCTTGATGTGGTCCTCTTTAGACTCCTATATTTTGGGGTTCTGTGTACTTCTTGGGCTTTTAAATCAGTTTCTCTCACCAGGTGGGGGAAGTTTTCAGTCACTATTTCTTCAAGTAGGTTTTCATTGTCTTGCTCTCTCTCTTTTTCTGGCATGCCAATAATTCGAATATTGGCATGCTTGAGGTTGTCCCAGAGGCCCCTTACACTATCTTCAATTATCTGAATTCTTTTTGTTTCTTGCTTTTCCAGCCGAGTGGATTTTGCTTCTTTGTATTTCAATGCTTTGACTTGGTTCTTGTGGCCCTCTGGACTGCTTTTAGGACTTTGTGTAATATTTTTTATTTCAGTCTGTGTATGCTTGGTTTCTAGTTGATCCTTTTTCATATCCGTGAGGGTATGGTTCATATCCTCAGAGGTCTTGTTCATTTCCTTGAGGGTCTCATTCATTTCCTTGTAAGTCTCATTCATTTCCTGGTTGGCCTTGTTTATTTCCTGATAGTTCTCATTAAGTTCATGGGCCTTTTCTAGGAGTCTCTTGAAAAGTCTTATAACCGTGGTTTTGAACTCTATGTCTAGTCGTCTTTTCTCCTCCATTTCTTTCACACCTGATTTCTTTCCATATCTCTGCATGGTGGCTGCTTTATGTGGTAGATATCCTCTAAGGGTCAGTGGCACAGCCTCCCCAGTTATTTGAGATGGGTACTCTTACTGCAATCCTTTATGGGTTGTACAGTATTTTTTTAATTTAAACCCAGCTTGTTGTTGTTAGCCCTATGAGGGTTTGACCTCCAGGCCAATTGGCTGTGAAGGGAGACTGTGTTCAGGTTGGATGGGCAGAGTCTCTGAGCTGAGCAGGCAGCCTCAGTGTCATCTACGTCCTATGCGGTGCTTGCGCGCGCACGTCTCTGTTGGATGGGGATGGCTGCAGGCACCTCTAAGAGAAAGCCACTAGTCTCTTCCCCTTGCCAGACAACTCTGCCTCTCCCCAAATGAGTCTGCACACCCAAAGTCTGGCCCAGGGTTGTAAAACAGGTAGTTTTCAGGACCAGGAGACAAGTTTTCAGGGAGCCAGTCATGCGTATGTGTGACACTTGCATGCAAACTTCTTTTCCCAGCTGCCCAGCTTCTCCGAAGACTAGGAGACCTCTGCCTGGCCCGGCTTCCAGGGTGCGTCCCCTGGACCTCGGACCTCACCTGGCACTGGGGAATCTGTGAAATGGGACGTCTCCACGTACCCTGGATCTCGGACCTCGCCTGGTGCTGGCGAATCCGTGTAGTGGGACGTCTCCACCCTCCCAGTTTGGCGAAATCCAATTGGGGTTGCTGCTCCACCCCTACAGCCTACTCGCGTGACCAGGATGGCTCCTAACCTGTTTTTGTCTTCAAGGCTGCGCTCCTGCCGCTCTTCTAAGTCTCAATGTCCCACCTTTACTTTTATTTCTGGAGTTTTCACTCAGCCAGCTTTCTGGTGATTCTGGGTGATGTTTGTTTTGTTGTTATGTTGTAGTTTTTGAATCGTTGCGCGGGGCAGAACAATAGGTGTTTACCTATACCTCCATCTTGGTTCCCTCTTCTATTTTTCTCTTGCTGCTTTTAATATTTTCTCTTTGTTTTCTGCTCTTGGCATTTTAATTATGATGTGCCTTGGTGTGGTCCTCTTAGGGTTCCGATATATTGGGGTATGGTGCACTTCTTGGACTCCTAAGTCAATTTCTTTCACCAGGTGTGGGAAGTTTTTGGTCACTATTTCTTCAAATAGGTTTTCATTGTCTTGTTCTCTCTCTTTTTTCTGGCATCCCTATAATTCGGATGTTGGTATTCTTGAGGTTGTCCCAGGGCCCCTTACACTATCTTCAATTTTTTGGATTCATTTGGTTTCTTGCTTTTTCAGCTTAGTGGATTTTACCTCTTTGTATTTCAAATCTTTAACTTGGTTCTTGGGGTGCTCTAGAGTACTTTTGGATCTTTGTATAATATGTTTTATTTCAGTCAGTGTATGCTTAATTTCTGATTCGTCCTTTTTCATATCCTTGAGAGACTCCTTCATATCCTTGAGGGTCTCATTCATTTCCTTGTAGGACTCATTCATTTCCACGTTGGTCTTGATCATTTCCTTGCAGGTCTCGTCCATATCCTTGAGGGTCTCATTCATTTCCTTGTCGCTCTTGCTTATTTCCTGAAAGGTCTCAAACTTTGGTAGTAGCCTCTTGAGAAGCCCATTAACCATGGTTTTGAATTCCATGTCCAGTCGTTTTTTTCCCTCCATTTCTTTCCAATCTGAATTCTTTCCATGTCTCTGCATGGTGGCTGCTTCCATGAGTTGGTCAATTAGCTTTTTCTGGCAGATGTCCTACAAGGTACAGTGGCTCAGCCTCCCCATTTACCTGAGGTGGATATGGGTTGCACAGTCTTCCTGAAGTTAAGCTTAGGATAATCGTTGTTAGCACTTGGAGGGGTTGACCTCCAGGCCAATTTTCTGTGAAGTTCAGCTGTGCTCAGGTTGGATTGGCGGAGTCTCCGGGCCAAGAAGACAGTTAGCTCCCCCCTATGCGGCCACAGTGACTCTGTGTCGGCAATGGCTGCCAGCACCTCTGAGAGAGAGCCACCGCCGAGCTCCACCGGCTGCCGGGGAATTCAGACTCTCCCCAATGAGTCTGTACACCCAACGTCTCACCCAGGGTCGTAAAACAAAGCAGTCTGAGGGTTTCCCGAATGAAAGGGTGGGTCGCAGAGCGCTGTCTGCGTGGTCACGGTCATGCATCTGCGCCGTTCCCAAGGTCATGCGCAAGTTGCCTTCTCAACCATCCAGGAGACCCTGCAGCACCCGAGCTTCGGGGTGCCCTCCCACTGTTCAGTTTTCACCCCGTATGATAGTGGCTTCGCTGGACTTCGCCCAGAGCTGGAGAATCAGTCCCGTGGGACGTCTTTGTCCCCCTGTTCGACAAAACTGGCTGGTTTTCAGCCGCCCGCGCTCTCCACTGGCGTGCGCTCCAAACCTCTCTCCTCTCGAATCTTTCAATGCTGTCCACCGCTGCTCCTCCAAGTCACAGTATCTTATTTTCACTTTTATTTGTGGAATTTTCACTCAACCAGCTTTCTGGTGATTCTTGAAGGTGTTTGTTCTTTCGTTAAGTTGTAGTGTTAAAATTGCTGAGTATGACGGCAAGATAGGTGTTTTACCTATGCCGCCATCTTGGTTCTCTGGTTGTAGATTCTTGCTACTCATTATTTTGAATATTTTTTGCCACTCCCGTCTGGCCTGCATCGTTTCTGTTCAGAAATCCGCTGACAATCGTATGGGTGCTCCCCTGTAGGTAACTAACTGTTTTTCTCTTGATGCTTTTAATATTCTCTCTTTGTCTTTTGCTCTTGGCATTTTAATTATGATATGTCTTGATGTGGTCCTCTTTAGACTCCTATATTTTGGGGTTCTGTGTACTTCTTGGGCTTTTAAATCAGTTTCTCTCACCAGGTGGGGGAAGTTTTCAGTCACTATTTCTTCAAGTAGGTTTTCATTGTCTTGCTCTCTCTCTTTTTCTGGCATGCCAATAATTCGAATATTGGCATGCTTGAGGTTGTCCCAGAGGCCCCTTACACTATCTTCAATTATCTGAATTCTTTTTGTTTCTTGCTTTTCCAGCCGAGTGGATTTTGCTTCTTTGTATTTCAATGCTTTGACTTGGTTCTTGTGGCCCTCTGGACTGCTTTTAGGACTTTGTGTAATATTTTTTATTTCAGTCTGTGTATGCTTGGTTTCTAGTTGATCCTTTTTCATATCCGTGAGGGTCTGGTTCATATCCTCAGAGGTCTTGTTCATTTCCTTGAAGGTCTCATTCATTTCCTTGTAAGTCTCATTCATTTCCTGGTTGGCCTTGTTTATTTCCCCATAGTTCTCATTAAGTTCATGGGCCTTTTCTAGGAGTCTCTTGAAAAGTCTTATAACCGTGGTTTTGAACTCTATGTCTAGTCGTCTTTACTCCTCCATTTCTTTCACACCTGATTTCTTTCCATATCTCTGCATGGTGGCTGCTTTATGTGGTAGATATCCTCTAAGGGTCAGCGGCACAGCCTCCCCAGTTATTTGAGATGGGTACTCTTACTGCAATCCTTTATGGGTTGTACAGTATTTTTTTAATATAAACCCAGCTTGTTGTTGTTAGCCCTATGAGGGTTTGACCTCCAGGCCAATTGCCTGTGAAGGGAGACTGTGTTCAGGTTGGATGGGCGGAGTCTCTGAGCTGAGCAGGCAGCCTCAGTGTCATCTACGTCCTATGCGGTGCTTGCGCGCGCACGTCTCTGTTGGATGGGGATGGCTGCAGGCACCTCTAAGAGAAAGCCACTAGTCTCTTCCCCTTGCCAGACAACTCTGCCTCTCCCCAAATGAGTCTGCACACCCAAAGTCTGGCCCAGGGTTGTAAAACAGGTGGTTTTCAGGACCAGGAGACAAGTTTTCAGGGAGCCAGTCACGCGTATGTGTGACACTTGCATGCAAACTTCTTTTCCCAGCTGCCCAGCTTCTCCGAAGACTAGGAGACCTCTGCCTGGCCCGGCTTCCAGGGTGCGTCCCCTGGACCTCAGACCTCACCTGGCACTGGGGAATCTGTGAAATGGGACGTCTCCACGTACCCTGGATCTCGGACCTCGCCTGGTGCTGGCGAATCCGTGTAGTGGGACGTCTCCACCCTCCCAGTTTGGCGAAATCCAACTGGGGTTGCTGCTCCACCCCTACAGCCTACTCGCGTGACCAGGATGGCTCCTAACCTGTTTTTGTCTTCAAGGCTGCGCTCCTGCCGCTCTTCTAAGTCTCAATGTCCCACCTTTACTTTTATTTCTGGAGTTTTCACTCAGCCAGCTTTCTGGTGATTCTGGGTGATGTTTGTTTTGTTGTTATGTTGTAGTTTTTGAATCGTTGCGCGGGGCAGAACAATAGGTGTTTACCTATACCTCCATCTTGGTTCCCTCTTCTATTTTTCTCTTGCTGCTTTTAATATTTTCTCTTTGTTTTCTGCTCTTGGCATTTTAATTATGATGTGCCTTGGTGTGGTCCTCTTAGGGTTCCGATATATTGGGGTATGGTGCACTTCTTGGACTCCTAAGTCAATTTCTTTCACCAGGTGTGGGAAGTTTTTGGTCACTATTTCTTCAAATAGGTTTTCATTGTCTTGTTCTCTCTCTTTTTTCTGGCATCCCTATAATTCGGATGTTGGTATTCTTGAGGTTGTCCCAGGGCCCCTTACACTATCTTCAATTTTTTGGATTCATTTGGTTTCTTGCTTTTTCAGCTTAGTGGATTTTACCTCTTTGTATTTCAAATCGTTAACTTGGTTCTTGGGGTGCTCTAGAGTACTTTTGGATCTTTGTATAATATGTTTTATTTCAGTCAGTGTATGCTTAATTTCTGATTCTTCCTTTTTCATATCCTTGAGAGACTCCTTCATATCCTTGAGGGTCTCATTCATTTCCTTGTCGCTCTTGCTTATTTCCTGAAAGGTCTCGAACTTTGGTAGTAGCCTCTTGATCAGCCCTATAACCGGGGTTTTGAATTCCATGTCCAGTAGTTTTTTCTTCTCCATTTCTTTCACATCTGATTTCCTTCCATGTCTCTGCATGGTGGCTGCTTCTCCGAGTTGGTCAATGACCTTTGTGTGGTAGACGTCCTACAAGGGACAGTGGCTCAGCCTCCCCAGTTGCCTGAGGTGGATATGGGTTACACAGTCTTGCTGAAGTTAAGCTCAGGTTAATGATTGTTAGCACATGGAGGGGTTGACCTCCAGGCAATTGTCTGTGAAGTTCAGCTGTGCTCAGGTTGGATTGGCGGAGTCTCCGGGCCAAGAAGACAGTTAGCTCCCCCCTATGCGGCCCCAGTGACTCTGTGTTGGCAATGGCTGCCAGCACCTCTGAGAGAGAGCCACTGCCGAGCTCCACCGGCTGCCGGGGAATTCAGACTCTCCCCAATGAGTCTGTACACCCAACGTCTCACCCAGGGTTGTAAAACAAAGCAGTCTGATGGTTTCCCGAATGAAAGGGTGGGTCGCAGAGCGCTGTGTGCGTGGTCACGGTCATGCATCTGCGCCGTTCCCAAGGTCATGCGCAAGTTGCCTTCTCCACCAGCCAGGAGACCCTGCAGCACCCGAGCTTCGGGGTGCCCTCCCACTGTTCAGTTTTCACCCCGTATGATAGTGGCTTCGCTGGACTTCGCCCAGAGCTGGAGAATCAGTCCAGTGGGACGTCTTTGTCCCCCTGTTCGACAAAACTGGCTGGTTTTTCAGCCGCCCGCGCTCTCCACTGGCGTGCGCTCCAAACCTCTCTCCTCTCGAATCTTTCAATGCTGTCCACCGCTGCTCCTCCAAGTCACAGTATCTTATTTTCACTTTTATTTGTGGAATTTTCACTCAACCAGCTTTCTGGTGATTCTTGAAGGTGTTTGTTCTTTCGTTAAGTTGTAGTGTTAAAATTGCTGAGTATGACGGCAAGATAGGTGTTTTACCTATGCCGCCATCTTGGTTCTCTGGTTGTAGATTCTTGCTACTCATTATTTTGAATATTTTTTGCCACTCCCGTCTGGCCTGCATCGTTTCTGTTCAGAAATCCGCTGACAATCGTATGGGTGCTCCCCTGTAGCTAACTAATTGTTTTTCTCTTGATGCTTTTAATATTCTCTCTTTGTCTTTTGCTCTTGGCATTTTAATTATGATATGTCTTGATGTGGTCCTCTTTAGACTCATATATTTTGGGGTTCTGTGTACTTCTTGGGCTTTTAAATCAGTTTCTCTCACCAGGTGGGGGAAGTTTTCAGTCACTATTTCTTCAAGTAGGTTTTCATTGTCTTGCTCTCTCTCTTTTTCTGGCATGCCAATAATTCGAATATTGGCATGCTTGAGGTTGTCCCAGAGGCCCCTTACACTATCTTCAATTATCTGAATTCTTTTTGTTTCTTGCTTTTCCAGCCGAGTGGATTTTGCTTCTTTGTATTTCAATGCTTTGACTTGGTTCTTGTGGCCCTCTGGACTGCTTTTAGGACTTTGTGTAATATTTTTTATTTCAGTCTGTGTATGCTTGGTTTCTAGTTGATCCTTTTTCATATCCGTGAGGGTCTGGTTCATATCCTCAGAGGTCTTGTTCATTTCCTTGAGGGTCTCATTCATTTCCTTGTAAGTCTCATTCATTTCCTGGTTGGCCTTGTTTATTTCCTCATAGTTCTCATTAAGTTCATGGGCATTTTCTAGGAGTCTCTTGAAAAGTCTTATAACCGTGGTTTTGAACTCTATGTCTAGTCGTCTTTTCTCCTCCATTTCTTTCACACCTGATTTCTTTCCATATCTCTGCATGGTGGCTGCTTTATGTGGTAGATATCCTCTAAGGGTCAGTGGCACAGCCTCCCCAGTTATTTGAGATGGGTACTCTTACTGCAATCCTTTATGGGTTGTACAGTATTTTTTATTTTAAACGCAGCTTGTTTTTGTCAGCCCTAGGAGGGTTTGACCTCCAGGCCAATTGGCTGTGATTTTCAGCTGTGCTCAGGTTGGATGGGCAGAGTCTCCAGGTCAAGCATACAGTGTTAGCTCCGCCCTATGCGACCCCAGTGTCTCTGTGAGAGAGAACCACTGCTGAGCTCCACCAGGTGCTAGAGAATTCAGCCTCTCCCCAAATGAGTCTGCACACCCAAAATCTCTTCCAAGATTGCAAAACTTTGCAGTCTGATGGTTTCCTGAATGAAAGAGCAAGTCACAAGTGCACTCTGCACCGTCAGGCAGGTGCGCTGTTCCCAAGATCACGTGCACTCCCCACAAGCTTGCCTTTTCCACAAGCCGCCAGACTACTGCAGCACCCGAGCTTCAGCGTGCCCTCCCACTGTCCAGTTTTTACCCTGTATAATAGTGGGTTCCCTGGACTTGGCCCAAGCTGGAGAATCAGTCCAGTGGGGCCCCTTTGTCTCCCCCATTCAAGATACCTGGCCGGATTTCAGCTGCCTGCCTATCCGCTGGTCGTGCTCCTCCAAACCTCTGCCTGCAGGCGAATCTTCAATGCTGTCCGCCGCCGCTCCTACAAGTCACAGTGTCTTACCTACACTTTTATTTGTGGAATTTTCACTTAGCCAGCTTTCCAGTGATTCTGGATCGTGTTTGTTCTTTCGTTAAGTTTTAGTTTGAAACTTGCTGTCTATGCCGAGACCAGTTTGGGTCATTGGATAGAGCGTCGAACTGAGGACTGAAGGGTCCTGGGTTCGTTTCTGGTCAAGGGCATGTACCTTGGCTGTGGGCACATCCACAGTAGGGGGCATGCAGGAGGCAGCTGATCTATGTTTCTATCTCATTGATGTTTCTGACTTTCTATTCCCTCTCCCTTCTTCTCTGTAAAAAATTAATAAAATATATTTTAAAAAAATAAAAAAAGTAAACTTCCTGTGTATGAGGGCAAGATAGGTGTTTTATCTATGCCGCCATCTTGGTTCTCTCCTGATAAGTTTTTGTTGAGAAATCACTTGCTAATCTGATGGGGGTTCCTTTGTCGGTGACTTTCTGTCACCCTTTGGCGGCTTTTCAGATTCTCGCTTTGTCATTGAGGTGTGCCAATTTAATTATAATGTGCCTTGGCATAGGTCTTTTGGGATTTAATTTACTTGGGACTCTGTGGTCTTCTTGGATTTGTGTGGGTTTTTTCTTTCCTATATCAGGGAAGTTTTCTGTCATTATTTCTTCCAACAGGTTTTCTATTCCTTGCTCTATTTCCTGTCCCTCTGGAAGCTTTATTATGTGGATGTTGTTTTGTTTCATGTTGTCCCAAAGTTCCCTTAGGTTCTCTTCCTGCTTTTTAATTTTTTTTCTAGAAGCTGCTCTACTTGGGTATTTTTTCCTACCTTGTCTTCCAGTTCACTGATGTGGTCTTCTGCTTCTTCTAGTCTACTCTTAATACTTTCTATTGAGTTCTTTACTTCAGCAATGTCACTTTTCATTTCTTTTTGGGTCTTCTTCATTTTTTCTTGGGTCTTCTTCATTTCCTCTTGGGTCTTCTTCATTTCCTATTGGTTCTTACTCATACTGACTTCTATTCTCTTCAGCCACCCTATGACCATTTCTCTGAACTCTCTCTCTGACAGATTGCTTGCTTCCATTTCGTTTACCTCTTTTTCTGGTGAGGCTTGTTTTTCCTTCATTGGTGGGCTGTTTCTTTGTCTCCCCATGGTCTCTCTTCTCTGTGTGTATCGTTATGCACTTCTCACTCTCCTGTGTTGATTTAAAGGCTCAAACTACAATATAACCAGGTGCAATGCACCAGGCACTGAACAGGAATGTATTCACTGTATTGGAAACTCCAAATTAAAGGTGATTGCCAGAGGAAGGCAAATGAGGTGATAGGTGAGAAAGAAGAGAGTAAGAGAAAACACACACATATGAAAGAAAGAAAGAGAGAGAGAGAGAGAGAGAGAGAGAGAGAGAGATCGAAAGAAAGAAAGAAAGAAAAAGAAAGAAAGAAAAAGTTGAATGCCAAAATGAAATTGTGAAAAGGGGATGAAGTAAAAAGAAAGAAATGGGGAATAAATGATAAATATGGGTTGAAAACTGCTATAGCACAGCCACTAATCTGAGAACAAGCCAGCAGCAAGCACCTGGAGATTGATACAAACTACATACAGCAACTAAAATCAAGGTAAGTGAGGGAACACAGAAGCATAAACCTATCCAAAAATTAATGCAAACAACATCAAAACAAAAAACAGTGCAACCCCCCCCACAAAACAAATTAAAAGAAAAGAATCAGCAAACCAATCTCACAAACATGCATAAAATATCAATATAATCAACACTCAGGTAAACAACATCAGCAGGACAGAGAGAAAAACAATTTAGGATAGTGAAGTCAGAGAAGCGAGAGGTATGTATGGACTTGGAGCAGGTGGATGGAGATTAGATATACAAGCGCGGTGAAATTTTAACAGGGGTATAAAGTGAAAATAAAGAAAATCTAAAGCAGAAAAAGTATAAGGGGAACAAGACACTAACTAGGGAAAGGTTAGTGAGAGAGTGGTGGCATAAAGGTGAAGTTGAGGTAGAGTAAAAAGATACTAAAGGGTAGATGAAAATAGACTGTATGACACTAATCCCTAAGTAGAATAAAGATGACATAAAATGGCACTTTAAAAAAGTTTAAATAGTAGTAGAAATAAAATTGATTCCTTAATTTGTGTCACACAAGAGTCAATTTGTGATTCAGCCCCTGGGTGGCAGTGTTTCTGGATTGACCTCCGGGTCTATTTGTCCTCTCTAGCCTGAACTAAAATCCCGCTGCCTCTGTGGTATTCAATACTGATTTGTGGGAATGGGCTGCCTCTCTAATGGTGACCACCTATTCTGATCCCCAGCCTCCAGGGAAACAGCTCACTCCTGTGGTCTCCCAGGTTAGCTCCCAGCAGGGGATCCCACGTTCTTGGTTTAGCTCTGAGCAATTTGGATTAGGAGAGGAAAGAACTCAAGCGCGTGAACTCAAGTTCTGCTCGTATGTCTGCACAAAATCCCTTCCCCCCATGGATTTGGCAGCCAGCATCCTCCCAAAATTGTTAGGCTGGCCTTCTCTGTCAGGTCCTAATGGGGTACTTTCTAGGAATCCCCTGTGCCACCAGCTCTGAGGGCCCTCTTCCACGTTTACCAGCTCCAACAGCCATGGACTTTTTTTTTCATGCGCACATCTCCCTGCTTTGCAAGCTCCCCTAAGCCCAGGTGAAATCTAACCTTTCAGTGGTGGAGCACAGGGCTCCTTGAAATTTGCTTCTGCGTCAACTAGGAACCGGTGTTCTGGAGGTCTCAGCCATGCAGTGGGTACTGCAGCTGTATATTTTCATGCCCTTCCCTGTCTGAAACCAATCCAGTCTCACTATTAGAAAGATGTGCATAGGGCCAGGGAGACTGATGAACAACTTGAATTGCTCTGATAAGTCAGAGCTAAAAACATTGTTAATTGAAACACCTCTGTTTGTTCTTGTGTATTTCTATTGTTGGAATTTCCTACCTGGGGGCTATCGGCAGATCCCATAGCCTTAATAAAAGGGATAGCCAGGCCAGAGCACGATGCAGTCCTTCCACTAGAGACGGGCTACCGCCTGGCCCCCATTTCCGAAATTTATGCTTTTCTAAGTCTCTTTATTTGTGTGCGGCCTTGTCCAGATGCTGAACCCTGACATGGGAACCCGGTACATGCAGGACGTGAAAAGTATTTCCACATGTGGCGCCTGATCTGGGAACATCTGAAGGAAATTATATTTTTCACCTAGAGTGAAGCAGATGATATTTTTTGCCTAAAAGAGCAAAGGAGGAAACACACCAAGGAAAGGTGTAGAAATTTCACTGTACGCAAACCCCACAGACTAACTCCAGAGCTGCGGTCTGTTAGTAGGGTGGGAACGTCTTTCTAAACCAGGCTAAGGGGGAAGAATTAGATTATAAAATAATGTGGTTTCTTGTGCAAATTAAAATCTTAGTTTGTATTTGGAATCTAAAAACTGTAAAGAGAACTATAATTCCACTGCTGAAACTGCCTCTGGTGCGGAGAATTTCAAAGGTGGCAAAAGAGGGCAGGGCTATCTGCTCTTCCACAATGAGATTGCTTAAGGTATTTAAAAATTATAAAAGAACTCACAGGGAAATGCAAATTTTACTCTACAAAGCAAAAAAGAAAGAAAAGATTTAAGATCTGTCTTTATCTTTTAAGCATGAAAAGAAATTCAGCCAGATCTGTTGCTGATGCTTCCCCGGAAGTAATCAGGATGTCGGGGAAGGGAGTCATGTGGTGTTCCAATATGGACGCCACCTCCAGAAGGCCATTATAGAAGGGTCTCATCTTTGCCATGTTTTTCCAGTTTTAGTAACTTAAAACTTTTACAAAATCTAAATGCACCGGGGTTTCTGTAGACTTGTCAAGGGAAAGGACAGTTTTAAAACTAAGACGCACACAGTTGTCCAAATTGAGGCATTTTAGATAGAGTTTTTTAAAACTGAGCTTAACCTTTTGCTATGTACAGAATAAAAACCTGAGTGTTTTCAACCCAAGGAAGATGTGGGCTATGAAGAAACACAAAACAACTCAAGCTAGTTCCAGGAGCAGACTGGCATTTCTATAATAAAGAGTGGCTTTTAAAAATGCTAATTAAGGGTGTTAAAAGGCTAAGTTAAGGCCTTTAAGAAAATCAGTAAATTGTGTTATAAAAGAATTTATTCAAAGTAAATGCCTTAAAATAATTGGAATTGAAACTCAAAAATTGTTGAAATACAGATGAATAATATATTAATTATAAAGATCTAAATAATCCAGATAACTGGCTATGCCCTTTGTTAATGGAGGAAGAAGGGTAGTTGCCCTTCCCCCAGCACAAAGATAGAACCGGTTTCCTGCCAGCAGCCATCTTTAAGGAACGTGGTAATTTACATTTGAAAAAACCAAAATTGGTTTTCCAGAACCACTGGCTAATAAAAATCAAAAGTTTAAATTTGCTTCCTCATGAGAAAAACCTAGAGGACAGAATTGAAGTTATTAATTGATAATGTCTTGTATTTTTCTTAGAAATGTGAAGTATCATTAATCTAGGAACTGCTAAATGTTTAACTTTCCAGCTTTAGAAGCTCAAAGTGCAAATTACATTGGGAGAAATCATATAAATGTGGTAATTAAAATGCCTAAATTATAACTTGTTTTTTTGAAAAAGAAAATGTGTTATGTTTTCTCTGGTAATTAGAAATTCAAAATATTTTACTTATTGGTCTAAATTTAAAAAGGAGAATTCTATGATCCAGTTTAAATTTAATTGATATTCTTTAAAAATAATTTTAAGTATATAATCTTTAAATCATTATATATATATATATATATATATATATATATATATACACATATATATATATGTAATCTTTCCAAGTATATTTCAAGACTGTGAAGGTAACTTTTGGACATTTCAAGGGCCCAGAAATGTTTTCAAAAGTTAGTTCTCTCTTAAAAGAAATATTTTAAAATTATACTTGAAATAGCATAGAAAGTTTTATCAAATAAAATTAATCAATATATTTTACTTATACATATATTAAATGTTATGAAAGTTTTTCCTCTAAGAAGGAAAAAATAAAGTAACAGTATATATGTTACTTATATACATATATTAAGTGTTGTGGAGGTTTTGCCTCTGGAAGGGGCAAAGCGGAGCAACAAAATATTTTTTAATTATAGCCAAATTTTGAACAGCAGAATCTTAAATAAGAACCAATAAGTAAGATACCTAAACTTTACTGAATAAGTTTCTTTGCTTTTTAAAATTAAAGATATCTACTTAAGTTACTTAATAAATTAGCTTTTTGAAATGTAATCAAGGTCTCATAAATTAAGTTACATTGAGAAGCCAAAGTTTTTATAGGTAACTGAACTTAAGTGAAATCTAAAAAACAGATTAGACAACACCATGATCGCATGGGGGGGCCACCACCATCTTGGAAATAACAAAGGCTGACCCCCTACTTTAAATAAACTAATATATTTGTAAGCAATTTAAATGAGTCTTCTAGGAAAGTTACTGAAGCCTTCACATGGTCCCTCTGTGGGTGCAAATAAACCTAAGGGGATAATCCTTAAAGACAAAAATTCTAGCTTAATAAAAAGAGAAGTTTGAAAAATTTTGAAATCTCTTTCACTGGTATTTACAGGATAATCTGAGGATTGTTATTAAAATATTAAATCTAATCTGTACTAGTGGTCATCATAACCCAAGGAGAAATTAGATCATATTCATGAATTAATACAAGAACAAATAGAGGCTGGCCACATAAAACCTTCCAATAGCCCTATATTTACAATCCCTAAAAAGGCCACAGGAAAATGGCGATTGTTACATGACCTTAGAGCAGTTAATGCTACTATGCATACCATGGGAACTTTACAAGCTGGACTCCTAGTGCCTTCACAAACCCCTTTAAATTGATCTCTTATTGTGGTAGATCTTAAAGATTGTTTTGTCACCATTCCATTGGCACCTCAAGATAAACAGAGATTTGCATTTTCAGTGCCATCTACTAATAATATAGAACCCATGAATAGATATCAATGGAAGGTTTTGCCTCAAAGAATGGACAATAGCCCTACTTTGTGTCAAAAATATGTGGCTCATGCTGTTCATCGTTTAAGAGATAAATACTCCCAATGTTATATTATTCATTATATGGATGACTTGCTTTTAGCAAGCCCACGGGAAGATCAGATTTTGGCTATGTTTTCCCATTTACAAGAGGAGCTCCCTAAATGGGGCTCAAGAATTGCTCCAGAAAAGGTACAAAAAGAAACACCTTTTCAATATCTGGGAACCATAATTGAGAACCAATGCATTAGGTCTCAGAAGGTGGGGTTAAGAAAAGATTGTCTTAAAACTTTAAATGACTTTCATAAATTATTAGGGGACATTAACTGCTTAAGACCTTATCTGAAGATCTCTACAGGAGAAATGACAAATTTATTTAATTTGCTTAGAGGTGACTATAATCTTTCCTCTACTAGAGCTTTAACAGATGAAGCTAGGAAGGAATTGCTAAGAGTTGAGCAGGCAATCTCCTTAGCCCAGGTAGCACGGATCCAGCCCGAATTGCCTTTATTGGGACAAATTAATCCTACTGGACATAGTCCCACTGGAGTCATTTTTCAATATAATAATTCTTCTGCCATTATAGAATGGGTCCACCTAGGGGATCAATCCTCTAAAACTGTGGTTACATATGTAGAACTAATAGCCCAATTAATATTACAAATTAGAAAACGCTGTGAACAGCTTAGAGGGGAAGAGCCTCAGTGTCTCTACCTCCCCTTCATTGGGAAGCAATAACAAGTATTATTTCAAACTGATATGAATTGGCAAATTGCGTTAAGTGGGTATTCAGGGGAACTTAGCTGTCACCTATTAAAAGATAAGTTACCACAATTTTTATATAATATCTGCATGTTTATAGCAAAAACTACTAGACAGAAACCTATTCCTGGAGTTTTAACTGTTTTTACTGATGGATCATCTAATGGGAAAGCTGCCTATCATACAATAAATTCGGACCGAGTCATTGACCAGTCATACTTATGTACAAAGAATTGAACTTGAAGCTATTAAGGCTGCATTGCAGGACTTCCAAGATCCTCTTAATATTGTCTCTGATTCCTTTTACACTGCAAACTTAGTGAATAGAATTGAAACTGCCTGGTTGAAATGGCTTAGTGATCAAAGTTTATTTTTATTATTTAAACAAGTTCAGCAGATTGTACCACAGAGACAGTATCCTTTTTATATCACTCACGTTAGGGTTCATAGTGTCCTGCCTGGTCCTTTAACAAAAGGAAATGCACAAGCTGATCAATTGGTTCCTTTATTAAAAGAAACCTCAGAATCTCATCAGCTTTTACATCAGCCTATCAAAATGTTGTCTAAACAATTTTCAATCACTCGACAACAGGCAAAACAGATTATTAAGGAATATGCCACTTGCATGTTACATCTACCTCAAGGGCCTAACACAGGAGTCAGCCCTAGAGGTTTAAGAGTCCATATCTGGCAAATGGATGTAACTCATTATACTCCCTTTGGATGCTTTGGAGCATTACATGTCTCTGTAGACACTTTTCAAAAGTCCTATGGGCTACTGCATCTACAGGAGAAATAGCAAAACAGGTAACTGAATTGCCTAGCTGCTTTTGCCATCATGGCAGTTCCAAAAATTATTAAAACTGATAATGGGCCTGCTTATACAAGCTGTAATTCCAGGAATTTTGTAAAAAGTGGAAAATTCAGCACATTACAGGGATACCTTATAATTCCCAAGGACAGGCCATTATTGAAAGACAGCATCAAAGGTTAAAATCCCAACTAGAAAAACAAAAAGGAGGGATTATGGAAAAATCACCTGTGTGTAGGCTGCACCAAGCCTTAATTACTGTAAATTTTTTCACTTGTGGTGAAAATGGGAAGACTACTATGAAGACCCATTGGCACCAGAATATAACAAAAGAAAATGGTCTAGTTAAATGGAAGGATCCCGAATCCGGTTTATGGAAAGGACCTGATCTATTATTAACCTTTGGCAGAGGGTATGCTTGGATATTTCCAGAGAATTTTCCCAAACCCGTGTGGATCCCTGCTAGAAATATTAAACTGCATCAGGGATCCAAAAGGGAAACTAGCCAGAAGAGCAGCAGAAGGACAAGCTGAACAACAAACAGCCCAGAGACCACCCAGAACATGGTAAAGAAGTTGGTACAGATGCCTGAGGACATCTTTCTGGCCATAATAGCAGTAATCAACTGCATGATAATATTACCTGGGGCAAAATGGGAAAGTATTTTGGACTTATGTTCCTGACCCTTCATGGGTAAGAACCCTTATGTAGGTTAATCACCTATATACCAAACACCTTGGTTCATCCAAGAGCAACAGGGGTGGGGCAAGACAGTATAATTACATAGGTGTAACCACCCAGCTCCTCTTTTTTATGACACAAATTTAAAACACTACTCCTTTGTGTACAAAATTAAAGAAAGGCTTCTGCCTTGCATGGACACCAAAGGAGGGGAGGCTGAAGATATAACACATCTACTATCACTACTTGTTTCTAGGAGAGGTGCAGAAACATGTAATTAGACTTAGTCTATACAAAAAGAAATTGACAGCCAGTTTAAAATTTAATTGTCATGACTTAAAGCAAGAATATCCTTACATGATATTATTCTACAATATCATTATAAATTTTGATATTTTATAACAGCATATTGTACAATTATTTCAAACTTAATTATAAACTAAATCTTTGAATGATTGACAACAATTTAAAAAGGACATGAAAGCAGGCCAGAACCAAGATGGCGGCATAGGTAAAACACCTATCTTGCCGTCATACTCAGCAATTTTAATACTACAACTTAACAAAAGAACAAACACCTTTCAGAATCACCAGAAAACTGGCCGAGTGAAAATTCCACAAATAAAAGTGAAAATAAGACACTGTGACTCGGAGGAGCAGCAGTGGACAGTGTTGAAAGATTTGCGCAGAGAGAGGTTTGGAGCGTGCGCCAGCATAGAGGGCGGGCGGCTGAAAACCGGCCAGTTTTCTCTAACGGGGAGACAAAGACGTCCCACTGGACTGGTTCTCCAGCTCTGGGCCAAGTCCAGGGAACCAACCCACTATCATACGGGGTGAAAACTGGACAGTGGGAGGGCACGCCAAAGCTCGGGTGCTGCAGGATCTCCCGGCTTGTGGAGAAGGCAGCTTGCGCGCGAACAGCTCAGCTGCATGACCACGCAGAGAGCGCTCTGCGACTTGCCCTCTCATTTGGGAAACCGTCAGACTGCTTTGTTTTACGACCCTGGGTGAGACATTGGGTGTGCAGACTCATTTGGGGAGAGTCTGAATTACCCGGCAGCCGGTGGAGCTTGGCAGTGGCTCTCTCTCAGAGGTGCTGGCAGCCATTGCCCCCGGAACAGAGTCCCTGGGGCTGCATAGGGCAGAGCTAACGCTGTCTGGTTAGCCCAGAGACTCCGCCCATCCAACCTGAGCACAGCTGAGCTTCACAGACAATTGGCCTGGAGGTCAACCCCTCCAAGTGCTAACAACAATTAACCTGAGCTTAACTTCAGCAAGACTGTGCAACCCATATCACCCTCAGGTAACTGGGGAGGCAGAGCCACTGTCCCTAGTAGGAAGTCTACCACACAAAGCTAATTGACCAACTCAGGGAAGCAGCCACCATGCAGAGACATGGAAAGAAATCAGATGTGAAAGAAATGGAGGGAAAAAAAAACGACTGGACATGGAATTCAAAACCACGGTTACAGGGCTTTTCAAGAGGCTCCAACAAAAGGTCGAGGCCTATAAGGAAATAAACAAGACCGCAAAGGAAATGAATGAGTCCTACAAGGAAATGAAGGAGACTCTCAAGGATATGAACGAGACTCTCAAGGATATGAAAAAGGACCAACCAGAAATTGAGCATACACTGACTGAAATAAAAAATATTATACAAAGAGCTAAAAGTGCTCTGGAGCACCCCAAGAACCAAGTTCAAGATTTGAAATACAAAAAGGTAAAATCCACTCAGCTGAACAAGCAAGAAACCAAAAGAATCTAAAAAATTGAAGACAGTGTAAGGGGCCTCTGGGACAACCTCAAGCATACCAACATCCGAATTATAGGGGTGCCAGAAAAAGAGAGAGACCAAGACAATGAAAACCTATTTGAAGAAATAGTGACCAAAAACTTCCCACACCTGGTGTAAGAAATTGACTTAGGAGTCCAAGAAGCGCACCGATCCCCAATATATAGGAACCCTAAGAGGACCACACCAGGGCACATCATAATTAAAATGCCAAGAGCAAAAGACAAAGAGAGAATATTAAAAGCAGCAAGAGAAAAACAGATGGTTACCTATAAGGGAGCACCCATACGATTGTCAGTGGATTTCTCAACAGAAATGATGCAGGCCAGACGGGAGTGGCAAGAAATATTCAAAGTGATGAACAGCAAGAATCTACAACCAAGATTACTCTATCCAGCAAAGCTATCATGCAGAACTGAAGGTCAGGTGAAGTGCTTTCCAGAGAAGAAAAAGCTAAAGGAGTTCATCACCACCAAACCAATATTATATGAAATGCTGCAAGATATTCTTTAAGAGGGGAAGAAGAAAAAGATAAAAGTGTAAATTAGGAACAACAAATACACATCTATCAACAAATGAATCTAAAAATCAAGTGAATTAATAAGCTGATGAACAGGATAAACTGGTGAATGTAACAGAATCAGGGAAATAGAGAGGGAATGGAGTGACAACTCTTGGGGAGAAAGGGGGTGTGGGAAGTGCAGCAAGAGACTGGACAAAAATCATGCAACTATGGGAGAGGACAGTGGAGGGGGGTGAGGGCGGAGGGTGGGATGGGTACCAGTGGGAGGGGAACTATAGGGTGAAAAAAAAGGGAACAATGTAATTAATAAACTGAACAATAAAGATAAAAAAAGGACATGAAAGGATCTAATCCCTTCCACTGTGTGGAGGGCCTTTTGGATAGGTACCTGAGCATTCTATGTTGGCCCCTTTTGCCAAGAAGAGAACCTCTTCTCATAATCTAATTGCCCACAGCTGTTGCCTGAGTTTTCTGTACATGCTGAGATTGAAGTCTTGTGGTGGCTGGTACCATGGATCTGTCTCTCGCACAATAGTGTGAACTGGGCCCTTCCCTGGAGAAAAAACCTGTGTTCCCCAAGATATGTGATCAAGTGCCGGGGGCCCCGCCAGCAGGCAAAGGGATCCCAAGGCAGGCACTGGGCATGGAGGCCACGGGAGCATAGGCTACCAAGGAGACAGAAATGAACCTCACATCACGCTGCTTGGCCCCTGAGGATGGCTGGTTAGCCAGAGACGGGTAAGATTCCTCATGGGAGGGACAACCTAAGACAGGAACAGTTGCAGAAGGGCCTTCAGGAGAGAACATGGGGGCCAACAGGGGTGGGGCATAGAACCTCACCCCCTCCCTCCAGCATTGCAGGGGCTTGAACACTTGCCCCTTCTGAGGAGGTCTCCTGCCCCATGGCTGCTTCACTTCCCACGCCCAACCAGATAGGGACCCAGGTAACAGACAAAGACTTGGACCAGCCCAGATCAGGACCAAGGCAACAAACAGAAACTTGGCTAATAGCAGCTACCCTATATCTAGTGCCAGCGATGCTCAAGGCCTACTCAAAAATGCAAACAATCCTTTCCATTAATATTTACAGGGTAAACTAAGATTGTTGTTTGAGTATTAAATTTGACAGTAAAATAGCATTCAAGTTTTTCAGATTAATTTAATTTGGCTAAAAAATAAGTGAAAATTCTAGGAAATTTAATTGTACTGGATAAAAAGCGGTTCTTAAAGTATTAACTAAAATTTTTATTGGTGGTTCATTTCATGGTAAGATTGCTTAACATGCAATGAACCTATTATGCAAAAATTATAAATTTAAAGTTATCAAAACTGCATTATAAAGTTTCCAAATGCCTCCATTTAATTCACAAAAAAGGGGATAGTGGAGCAATATCATGTAAGAAAAAAATTTTCCTGTAAGTACATTAAAATTTTTTTACTTAAAAATTATTTTTATATGTAATCCTAACAGTAAGATACCCATGAAAAACACACATGATGTCAAAGTAACCCAAAGGGAAGTCATTTGGGAAAAACTAAATAGGATCTCAAGTCAAAAGATTGCTTTATTAACCTTTGGTCGAGAATATGCTTGTGTATTTTCAGAAAACAACTTCAGAACCATGTGGATTCCTGAAACAGAGAGGCATTGACACGCCTGCTCCAACCATGAAGACAGGAGGAAAACAGTCCAGAGATGGAAGATGCTGACAATGCCTTGCCATGCTGGCAGTCAGCAGCTGTGCATTGCTGCAGGTTTCCCAAGACCAAGCCAGAGAGGGTTGGATCTGCATTTCCACCATTTATCCACCATCCAGAACTGAAATAACATGTACATATAAGGAACTGTTTGGACATTGAAATTAGGACTCAAAAACGTTGACCAAGAAAGAAACTTACATGCATAATGATTCATTTGCCTCTCAGTGTGGCCATTGTTGTTTGTCCCATTTTTTTGTCCTTATCTGTTTATTTCTAGTCTGAAAATGCAAGATTTTTTTAAAAGAAAATAAAGGTGGGAGATGTCGGAAACCAGTCCTGTCTCACTAATAGAAAGATGTGCATAGGAGCCAGGGAGGCTGGTAAACAACTTGAATTGCTCTGATAAGTCAGAGCTAAAAACATTAACTGAGACACCTCTGTTTGTTCTTGTGTATTTCTGTTGTTGTGATTTCCTACCTGGGGGCTATGGGTGGATCCCATAGCCTTAATAAAAGGGATAGCCAGGCCAGAGCATGAGGCAGTCCTTCCACTAGAGATGGGCTACCGCCTGGCCGCCATTTCCCAAATTTATGCTTTTCTAAGTCTCTCTTCATTTGTGTGAGGCCTTCTTCAGACGCTGAACCCTGACATGGGAACCCTGGATACACAGGACGTAGAAAGGATTTCCACACTTCCCCTTCAAGATGGCGCAGTCTGCCTCTGAGCAGGTGGCTCCACGAAGAGAACCCAACCCCACCGGGGCTGCTAGGTTAGGGGAGGCAAATCCAGCAGTCCCCCTCCTTCTCCTGAAACCCAGCTGTCTCCCAACATGCCAACAAACACTCCCAACTCAACCCTCAGCTGCTCCCTCCGTCTGCCCCAGGGACACAAATCATTATGCGCCCTTCTGTTCCACCGCCATTTTTTCTCCTATTTTTAGGTCTTTGTATAATATTTTTTATTTCAGTCAGTGTATGCTTAATTTCTAGTTGGTCCTTCTTCATATCCTCTTAGGTTTTGTTCATTTCCTCCTGGGTCTTGTTCATTTCCTTGTAGTTCTTGCCCTTTTCTAGGAGCCTCTTGAAAAGCCTTATAACTGTGGTTTTGAACTCTATGTCCAGTCGGGTTTTTTTTTACTCCATTTATTCCACATCTGATTTCTTTCCATGTCTCTGCATGGTGGCTGCTTTCCTGAGTTGGTCGACTAGCTTTGTGTGGTAGATATCCTCTAGGGGACAGTGGCTCAGCCACCTCAGTTACTTGAGGTGGATATGGGTTGCAGAGTCTTGTTGAAGTTAAGCCTAGCTTATTGTTGCTAGCACTAGGAAGGTTTGACTTCCAGGCCAATTGGCTGTCAGGTTCAGCCGGGCTCAGGTTGGATGGGCAGAGTCTCTGGACCGAGCAGGCAGCTTCAGCTCCGCCCTATTCTGAACCTGGGTCTCTGTGCCGGATGGCAATGGCTACAAGCACCTGTGAGAGGGAGCTGCCTCCAAGCTCCACCAGCTGCTGGACAATTCAGCCTCTCCCCAAATGAGTCTGCACACCCAACGTCCAACCAGGGCTGTAAAACAATGCAGTCTGGTGGTTTCCCGAATGAGAGAGTAACTCATGATTCGTCTCTGAGTGGCCATGCAGCTCTGCTGTTCCCAAGTTTATGCACACTCTGCACAAGCTCACCATCTGGACAAGCTTGCAGACCCTTGCAGCACTCGAGTTTCAGGGGGCCTCCCCACTGTCCAGTTTTACTCTGTATGATTGTGGGTTCCCCGGACTTTGCCCAGAGCTGTGGAATCAGTGCAGTGGGACGCCTTTTTCTCTCCTGTTTGAGAAAAACGGCCGTGTTTCCAGCTGCCCGCCCTCACCGCTCATGCGCACGGCTCCAAAGCTCAGACACCATGGGTATCTTCAACACTGTCCCCTGACACTCCTCTGAGTCACAGTGCCCGAGCTTCACTTTTATTTGTGGAATTTTCACTCAGCCAGCTTGCGGTGATTTTGGACGATGTTTGTTATTTCGTTAAGTTGTAGTTTTGAAATTGCTGTGTATGGCAGCAGGATAGGTGTTTATTTATGCCGCCATCTTGGTTCCTCTCCTGAGATTTTACACGTTTAAAAGGACTCCTGGACAACAAATTCCCTAGGCCCTTTGGTTGGAAAACTGCAGCTTGCGAGCCTCATGCGGCTCGTTAGCCCCTTGAGTGTGGCTCTTCCACAAAATACCACAGCCTGGGCCAGTCTATTTTGAACAGAGGGGTTAGAAGTTAAAGTTTATAATTTTTCGCCCTCAAAAGAAATTTCTATCGTTGTACTGCTGATATTTGGCTCTGTGGACGAGTTTGTCAACCACTGGACTAAGCTGTATACTATGTGCCAATCTCATTCTCTAATTAGATGCAAACATATGTGGGTAACTGAGGCAAGGGTTGAAGGGTTTCATCTCTTTCTTTCCCTCTTTACTGATGGGACCTGTTCCTCCTCACCCTCTGACTTCTGATGCATTTGGATTGCTGACCATTTAAAAGCAGCCTGTGATTGCTTCTTTTGTAAATCAGGCAAGCAGACTCCCTCTACATTAGCTATTTGACGCTTTTATTTTCACATATTGGGCTTAACCAGAGTGGAGCGCATCACTACAGGGCTGTGGTTGACACTGGGAGGACATCTGCATCTGTGCTGTGTGGTGTGTGGCTGACCAGTAGGTGAGTACTCCTTCATGTGTGAATAAAGGCACTCCAAGGCTGGTGCTCTCCCCCTCTGCCCAGTGACTGCCTGTGGCCGCTCTATCTGCCCTTCAGTCCCACCTGCTGCCAACAACTCTGTGCTAACGGGATTACAAAAACAAAAAGTGGAAAAACATTTTTCATAAACGTTGTTTTATATTTAGTAAAAAAAACTCATAAGTCTCTCTGTGAGTTAAACATGAGGTCTTGCCTCTGTGGCCATGTTTGAAAACATAAAGTTTTATTAGAATAATCCATTTTCCCAAGTGAAGAAGGAGGAAGAGGAGGAGGAAAAGGAGGAGGAAGAGGAGGGGGGAAGAAAAAAAGAAGAAGAAGAAGAAGAAGAAGAAGAAGAAGAAGAAGAAGAAGAAGAAGAAGAAGAAGAAGAAGAAGAAGAAGAAGAAGGAGAAGAAGGAGGAGGAGGAGGAGGAGGAGGAGGAGGAGGAGGAGGAGGGGGAGGGGGAGGGGGAGGAGGAAGAAGAGGAGAAGGAGGAGGAGGAGGAGGAGAAGGAGGAGGAGGAGGAGAAGGAGGAGGAGGGGGAGGAGGAGGAGAAGGAGAAGTTGTTCTATCAGCCCTTTGGAGAGATTCATGGCAATGGAAGTTGAGAAAATGAAACTTGCATGGATGGACAAAATCAAGACATTAGAAAGTGCAAGCGGGCTAATTTCATTAGTCTGAATGTTTCTCACTTCTTTCAACCACTGCCCCCACATGATTTTCTGGCTATTTGAACCTAAAAGATGGGATTGAGAACATTTATATTTTTCTTGCCTGGGAACAATGAGAGAAACAATTGAGCTGCAGATGTATCTAGACTTCTCTGGCAGAGATTCTTAAAGAAATGCTGGGAAGTGTGATACTACAAGTCTTGGCTTATAATAGGCCCTGGAGTATAATCACAATTTTGAGTCTTATAGGTCAGGAAATCCGTTTTCCCGGGATTCCATTCTAAGCAGATTTCCTTGCATTATCCTGGGGAATCACAGGAAGGGAAAAGAAGAAATGAAGAACGGGCTCAGTGGCCATGATGGTGCTAGACTGGACAGCTTTAGATCCCATCAAAGAGTCCTCAACAGCCAGATTCAGTGTATAGATTACTGTACCCTTTGCATGCGAAAAACACACGTTTTCTCTGTGTCAATGAGTTAGATTTGGGGGCAGAACATGTGAATTTTTTAGCCACACCCATTACCTATTGTATCTGGAGAGAAATCACTGACGGTGAAGCCATCTTTATAGATGGTGGACTCTCTACTCTCTGGGGATCTCCATTTCTGAGGTCTTGTAGATATCCAGTGCCAACTCAGGTAATAACGTTGCTGCCTGTGTGGGAGAGAGAGCCTGAAGAGAGGAAGTAGGTGTGTGGGTGTGGGCTGCCTTCCTGTGAGGTGGCCTGCTACCTCTTCTACATTTTGTTGCTAATTCTGAAGATTTCTTTCACATGAGAAGCATTTTGGCTGAGGTTTAGAGGCCACCGCCCAACCCTGGGCTGGAAAAAACACCTGTAATTAGGGGAGAGTATAGTGGTCAGGGTTGTCTCAAAGTGTGTTGGGGATTTCCCTCCCTCTGGGGTGGGCGGGATATCTGGCTGGATCACCAGTATACCCATCCAGTCTTGCTTAACCCATTGATACACCTGTGGGCTTACAGGAAAATAGAACATAAATGTGGCATCAGAGATCCACATTCATGCCTGTATTCCAGACCCTCTTACCTGTGCTGCCTCCTATTTTTCTATCGGTAAACACATGGTGATGACACTCCATCTTTTTACTTCTTGAGATTCATATAAAAACAAAATGCAATAGCGTGAAGAAAAGAACTTGGACTGGCAAAGTGTCATTGTTACCACTGCAGTTTATCAAATCTGTCTGTAGGGAAGCCAAGGTTCACTTCCTGTTATCACTTTTGCCCAGGGTGACCTTGTCAAAGGGGTACTCTGCCATGTGGCTTCCAGGGCCCCAAGCTTGCTACTCTGAATCAACATACATTAACATCTGTGTTTCTGAATGAACGGAAACATTTCTGCTAAATTTGAAGAACCCCTAACCCTTTATTTCAATGCTGGCCCAATCCCATTCTCTTTGCTTGTTCCCCAGAGGCAACTACTATGATCAATTCAAGACCCTTTTATTTTTCTTATTTTTATTCACAAAAATTTAAAAAATGGTTTCAGAAACAAAGGGAGAGGGAGCGAGGGAAACATCAATGATGAGAGATAATCATTGATCTGCTTCTTACAGGCCCCCAACTAGAGATTGAACCCCCAACACAGACATGTGCCCTGACCTGGAATTGAACCGGGACCTCCGTCTTCATAGGTCCATGCTCAACCACTGAACCACCAATGCAGGGCTAGGCCATTTTAAAAGGTACTTTTGCTGTGCACATACACCCATATTCACCAGGGCCCCAGCCCATCCGCCTCACTTCACCCCCACCCACCACACTGTTCATAAGGGCATGATTCATTTTGTGATTTCCAGGGTCCCACGGAACACCTCCTCCCTCCATCCCTGGAGATCCTAAGCTGATTGTGGGGATGGGTGGGCGGAGAGACTCTTGGATACCTTTTTAGAACTTACAAGGTGAGGGATTGACGCACACCAACCAACCAAAGACCTTGATTTAGGATCCAAGAACTTTATTGCAAGATGATCAAACCCATTAGGGCAATATTGCTATATGCATTCCCACCATGTGACCAGAGGAAGTCACACCCCTTCTTCCCCTCTGGCCGTGGGAAAGAAGCCCAAGCTCAGTTCAGTTCTTTTAATCATCCAGGGAGAGCTTGTCCATGAGGTGCTCCTCAAGGCTCTCTTCCGGGTTCTTCGGGTACATTGGGTAGGTGCTGACATGCACCCTGAGCTCTTCAATGGATTTCACCTGCGCGTGCAGAGTGCTTTTCCCCAGGAAATCCAACAGAAGGACGTCCTCCTTCACCATGGCCAGCTGCTGCAGATAGCTGAGGTCCTGGCTGACCTGGACGGCCAGGTCCATGGCGTGGTCCAGGGCCTTGAGGCTGCTGTCCCAGTGGTTGTGCTCAGGCCAGTTGGCGACGCTGTAGTAGTGGCACGTGTAGCGGCTGCGTTGTTTCTGCATCTGGATGAGCTCCCCGACGTGCTCCTTCAGCAGGGCGGCCTGTCCCAGGAGACATTCGCTCGCGTACTTGTGGGCCATCTGCTCTTTGAAGTAGCAGGCCATGGACTCGTACACGTAGATGACATAGAGCTCCAGGTAGATCTGGTGGTTGACGGCACACTCGCAGGCGGGGTCGTAGCTACTGGAGTGCCTTGGCGGGGACGGCGGGGTGGCCATGGCGGAGGCCTCGGGGATCGCGGCCAAAGAAGCCCAGGCGGGGCGCAGGCGGGGGCTGCGGAGCCGGCAGCGGCGGTGGGTGATTCGAGGTGGCGGGGTCCTCTAATGCTACCCAGGGTGAACGGCCTCGGTGACCTCACCCAGGGTCCGTGGCTGAGGCGGCCAACGGCCGGCTACTCGGCAGTTGGGTCGCTGCTGGCCGGCCAACGGTCGGTTAGAGTCCGCGTGGGGTGGGGGCACTGTGAGGAGCAGCGTTCAACGTTCCACGTTCCACTTGAAAACCTGCTGGCTGTCTCCAGACCTTTTTGTTTTTTTTAAAGGCTTTTATGAGATGGAAGTTAAATACTATAACATGCACCTTTGCAAGTCAACATTTATTTCCATGGTATAAAATCTATCATCTATCTATCTATCTATCTATCTATCTATCTATCTATCTGTCTATCTACTTATATAAACATATATGAGGATGAGAGTGAGGAACATCATTGATGAGAGAGAATCATTGATTGGTTGCCTCCTGCACAACCCTTACTGGTGATCAAGCCTGTGACCAAGGCATGTGCGGCTGCCCTTGACGAGAATCACACCTGGACCATGTGCCCATGCCCTTGACGAGAATCAAACCTGGACCCCTTCAATCTGCAGGCCAATGCTCTATCCACTGAGTCAAGCCAGCTAGGGCAGAGATTTTACACTTTTAACGGGAATCCTGGACAACAAAATGCCCTAGGCCCTTTGGTTGGCACACTGCAGCTTGCGAGCCACATGCGGCTCTTTAGACCCTCAAGTGTGGCTCTTCCACAAAATACCACAGCCTGAGCCAGTCTATTTTGAACAGTGGCGTTAGAAGTTAAAGTTTAAAATTTTTGGCTCTCAAAGGAAATTTCAATCATTGTACTGTTGATATTTGGCTGTGATGACTAGTTTGCTAACCACTGGCCTAAGTTGCATACTACTTGCCTCTCTCACTCTCTAATGAGATGCAGACACATGTGTGTAACTGTGGCACGGGTTGAAGGGCTTCATCTCTTTCTTTCCCTCTTTACTGATGGTACCTGTTCCCCCTCACCCACTGACCTTTGATGTATTTGGACTGCTGATCATTTAAAAACAGCCTGTTATTGCTTCTTTTGTAAAGCAAGCAAGCAGCCTCCCTCTACTTTAGCTGTTTGACTATTTGGATTTTCAGGTATTGGGCTTACCCAGAGTGGAGCACATCACTACAGGGCTTTGCTTGACGCTGGGTGGACATCTGTATCTGTGCTGTGTGGTGTGTGGCTGACCAGCAGGTGAGTATTCCTGCGTGTGGGAATGAAGCCACTCCAAGGCTGGTGCTCTCCCCCTCTGCCCAGTGACTGGCCTGTGGCCGCTCTATCTGCCCTTCAGTCCCACCTGCTGCCAACAACCCTGTGCTAATGGATTACAAATACAAAAGTGGAAAAACATTTTTCATAAACTTTGTTTTATATTTGGTAAAAAACCCATAAGTCTCTATGTGTTAAACATGAGGTCCTGCCACTGTGGCCATGTTTGAAACCATAAAGTTTTATTAGAATAATCCATTTTCCCTAGCGAAGAAGGACGAAAAGGAGGAGGAGGAGAAGGAGGAGGAGGAAGATGAGAAGGTAGAGGAGAAGGAGGAGGAGCAAGAGGAGGTGTTGGAGGAAGAGGAGGAAGAGGAAGAGGAGAAGAAGGAGGAAGAGGAGGAGGAGGAAGAGGAGGAAAAGAAGGAGAAGGAGAAAGAGCAGGAGGAGTAAGAAGAGGAGGAAGAGGAGGAAGAGAAAGACGAGGAGGTGGAGGAGGAGGAGGAAGAAGAGGAGGAGTAAGAGGAAGAGGAAGAGGTGGAGAAGGAGAATGAAGAGGAGGAGGAGGTGGAGGAGGAGGAGGAGGAGGAGGAGGAGGAGGAGGAGGAGGAGGAGGAGGGGAAGGAGGAGGAGGAGGAGGAGAAGGAGAAGGAGAAGGAGAAGAAGAAGAAGAAGAAGAAGAAGAAGAAGAAGAAGAAGAAGAAGAAGAAGAAGAAGAAGAAGAAGAAGAAGAAGAAGAAGAAGAAGAAGAAGAAGAAGAAGAAGAAGAAGAAGAAGAAGAAGAAGAAGGACAAGGACAAGAAGAAGTTGTTCTATCAGCCCTTTGGAAAGGTTTATGGCAATGGAAGGTGGGAAAATGGGGAAATTACATGGATGGACAAAATCAAGACATTAGAAAGGGCAACCAGGCCAATTTCATTAGTCCGAATGTTTCTCACTTCTTTCCACCACTGCTGCACATGATTTTATGGCTTTTTGAACCTAAAAGATGGGATTTAGACCATTTATTTTGTCTTGCCGGAGAACAAGGAGAGAAATAATTGACCTGCTGCTGTATCTTGACTTCGCTGGCAGGGATTCCTAAAGAAACGCTGGGAAGTGTGATACTTCAAGTCGTGGCTTGTAACAGGCCCTGGAGTGTAATCACAATTTTCTTTTGAGTCTTATAGGTGAGGAAATCCTTTTTCCCAGGTAAAATAACAGGATGCCAGTCTAAGCAATTTCCCCTGCATTATCCTGGGGAATCACAGGAAGGGAAAACATGAGATAAAGAAGGGGCTCAGTGGCCAAGATGGAGTCAGATTGGGCACCTTTAGATCCCATCGAAGAGACCTCAACAGCCAATGATTCAGTGTATAGATTACTGTACCCAGTGCATGGGAAAAACCCAGGTTTTCTTTGTGTCAATGAGCTGGATTTGGGGGCAGATCATGTGTATTTTTCAGCCACATCCATTACCTATTGTATCTGGAGAGAAATCACTGACGGTGAAGCCATCTGGGTGGATGGTAGACTCTCTACTCTCTGGGGATCGCCAGTTCTGAGGTCTTATAGGTATCCAGTGCCAACTTAGGTAATAACATTGCTGCCTGTGTGGGAGAGAGAGCCTGAACAGAGGAAGTCAGGTGTGCGGGTGTGGGTTGCCTTCCTGTGAGGTGGGCTGCTACCTCTCCTACATTTTGTTGCTAATTCTGAAGATTTATTTCATATAAGAAACCTTTTGGCTGAGGTTTAGAGGCCACCCCCACCCCTGGGCAGAAGACACACCTGTAATTAGGGGAGAGTATAGTGGTCAGGGTTGTCTCTAAGAGTGTTGGGGATTTACCTCCTTGCCGAGCCAGGCCATCTGGCTGGATCCCCAGTATACCCATCCAGTCTTGCTTAACCCATTGATACACCTGTGGGCTTACAGGAAAATTAGAACAGAAATGTGGCATCAGAGATATACGTTCATGCCTGCATTCCAGACCCTCTTACCTGTGTGGCCTCCTTCTTTTCTATTGGTAAAGTCATGGTGATGACACTTGTCCTTTTTACTTCTTGAGATTCTTATATAAACAAAATGCAATAGTGTGAAGAAAAGAACTTGGACTCCCAAAGTATCATTGTTACCGTTGTAGTTTATCAACTTTGTGTCTGTAGGGAAGCCAAGGTTCATTTCCTGTTATCACTATTGCCCAGGGTGAACTTGTCAAAGGGGTACTCTGTCTTGTGGCTTCCAGAGCCCTCAGCTTGCTACTCAGTATCATCACACATTAACATATGTGTTTCTGAATGAACAAAAACATTTCTGCTAAAGTTGAAGACCCCTGAGTTTATTTTAATTCTGGCCCCATCCAATACTTCTTCCTTTTTCCCTGGAGGCAACTACTATGATAAATTCCTGTCCATTTTATTTTTCTTATTTTTATTTATAAAAATTTAAAAATTGATTTCAGAGAGGAAGGGAGAGGGAGCGAGAGAAACATCAGTGATGAGAGAGAATCATTGATCTGCTTCTTGCAGGCCCCCTACTGGGGATTGAACCCCCAACACAGGCATGTGCCCTGACCTGGAATTGAACCGGGACCTCTATCTTCATAGATCCATGCTCAACCACTGAACCAGCAATGTAGGGCTAGGCCATTTTATTATTTTTTCTTTTTCTTTTTTTAAAAATTCTTTTTATTTTTTACTTTTGCAGTAGAACTTAGATTTAATAGAGTACATATGTTTTTCTCTTTCGCCCCTCCCCCCAGCCTCCCCTACGCCCCAGCACAGGTCCTCACCTGCCTGCCTCCCTCCTCCCCTAGTGTCTTTAAATCATTGGTTATGCTCATATGCATGCATACAAGTCCATGGATGATCTCCCCTAGCCCCGCCCTCCCCCCTCCCCAGCCTTCCCTCTGTAGCTTGACAGCCTGTTCAATGCTTTCCTGCCTCTACATCAATCACTCTCCTATTTCTTTTCTTCAAAAATATCTTGCCTCTGCATACTAGCAATAAATGTATAAGAACAAAAAATGTTTGAGTGTCACTTTCAATATCCAAATGTTCTGAGTCGCAGTTTCAATGTCAAATAGTTCTTTATGTGTACATGTCAGCAATGGTATCCAGATGGTGGACACATCGTGTCAATGCAAGTTCCATCCTCTCTTGTTTGGTTCGGGGCTGTCTGCAGCCATGCACAGCTGCCGACTGCTAGCATGGCAAGGTGTCCTCAGTGTCCCCCATCTCTGGACCGTCCTCATGACTGGAATAGACCTGTCAGTTCCTCACTGTCGCAGGAACCCACATGGTCTTGGAGTTGTGCTCTGAAAACACACAAACACATTCTCGACCAAAAGTTAACAAAGGGATCCTCTCTGCATATTAGACTTGGGATTCTTTTTATTTTTTTCCTAAATGATTTTCCTTTGGCTTATTTTGACACCATGTGTGTTTTCTCATGGATGTCCTGCTGTTGGCTTTACAAATGGAAGTTACTTTTCTGCAGTAAGAATTTTCTAGATGTATTTTACTTACAGAATATTTTTGCTTATATGATATTACCCCACTGTCCCCCCATTTTTTTATTAAGGGTGGCTTTTGGAAATTTTATATTGCAGTCTTGGTGATTTTATTTTATTTTATTTTTATTTTTTATTTATTTTTTATTTTATTTATTTTTTATTTTTTAATTTTATTTACAATATAACTTATATTTAATAGTAGTACATATGTTTTCCTTCCCCCCCAAAATCCTCCCCCCCAGCCTCCCCTAGCCCCCCGCACATGTCCCCACCTGCCTCCCTCCCCACCCCAGAGTCTTTCATTCATTGGTTATGCTCATATGTATGCATACAAGTCTTTCGGTTGATCTCCCCCAGCATCTGCCTCCCCTCCACTCCAGCCTTCCCCCTGTAGCTTGACTGTCTGTTCGAGGCCACCCTGCCTCTATATCAATCACACTCCCCTGTTTCTTTTCTTCAAAAATACCTTGCCTCTGCATATTGAAAACAAATGTATAAGAGCAAAAAAAGTTTGAGTGTCTGTTTCAATGTCCAACTGTTCTGAGTCCCAGTTTCAATGTCAAATAGTTCTTCATGTGTACATGTCAGCAATGGTATCCAGATGGTGGACACATCGTGGCAATGCAAGATCCATCCTCTCTGGTATGTTCCTGGGCCGCCTGCAGCCCCACACAGCTGCCGACTGCTAGCATGGCAAGGTGTCGTCAGCGTCCGCCCTCTCTGGAACGTCCTCGTGGATGGAACAGGCCCGTCAGTTTCTCATTGTCGCAGGAACCCACATGGTCTTGGAGTTGTTCTCTGAAAACACACAAACACATTCTCGACCAAAGGTTAACAAAGGGATCCTCTCTGCAAAATAGACTTGGGATTCTTTTTATTTTTGCCTAAATGATATTCCTTTGGCTTATTTTGACACCATGTGTGTTTTTTTGGGGGGTGTCCTGCAGCTGGTTTTACAAATGGAATTTTCTTTTCTGGAGTAAGAATTTTCTACATGTATTTTACTTTTAGGATATTTTTCCTTACATGATATTACCTCATTGTCCCCCTCCCCCCTTTTTTTGGTTAATAGGGGCTTTTGGAAATTTTATCTTGCAGTCTTGGTAATTTTAAATTTTAATTTTTGCATACAAATATTACTACTTTAGGTTCTTTGGATGTTAGGCAATTTTACAGTGAGATGAAATGCTAATAGATATTTTATTTTTTTCACTAATAAAGACATTTTTCTTTTCTTTTTATTTATTTATTTTTAATGTCTTTTATTAACAGTATAACTTATATTTAATAGTAGTGCATATGTTTTCCTACCTCCCAAAAAAATCCTCCCCCTAGTTTCCCTTACCCCCCCAGCACATGTTCCTACGTGCCCCCCTCCCCGCCCCAGTGTCTTTCATTCATTGGTTAAGCTCAATTGCATGCATACAAGTCCTTCGGTTGGTCTCCCCCAGCATCAGCCTCCCACCCAGCCCAGCCTTCCCCCTGTAGCTTGACAGCCTGTTCAAGGCCACCCTACCTCTATAGCAATCACTCCCCCCTGTTTCTTTACCTCAAAAATATCTTGCCTCTGCATACTAGAAACAAACGTTTAAGAACAAAAATGTTTGAGTCTCAGTTTAAATGTCCAACTGTTCTGAATCCCAATTTCAATGTCAAATAGTTCTTCATGTGTACATGTCAGCAATGGTATGCAGATAGTGGACACATCGTGGCAATTCAAGATCCATCATCTCTGATTTGGTCCTGGGCCGCCTGCAGCCATGCACAGCTGCCAACTGCTAGCATGGCAAGGTGTAGTCAGTGTCCCCCATCTCTCGACCGTCCTTGTGACTGGAACAGACCAGTCAGTTCCTCACTGTCGCAGGAAACCAAATGGTCTGGAGTTTTTCTCTGAAAACACACAAACACATTCTCGACCGAAAGTTAACAAAGGGATCCTCTCTGCAAAAATAGACTTGGGATGCTTTTCATTTTTGCCTAAATGATTTTCCTTTGGCTTTTTGACACCATGTGTGTTTTCTCATGGTTGTCCTGCTGTTGGCTTGACAAATGGAAGTGACTTTTCTGGAGTAAGAATTTTCTAGATGTATTTTACTTTCAGGATATTTTTCCTTGCGTGTTATTACCCCACTGTCCCACCCCTTTTTTTCATTAAGGGGGGCTTTTGGAAAGTATATATTGCAGTCTTGAAATTTTAAATTTTAATTTTTGCACACAAATATGACTGCTTTAGGTTCTTTGGATGTTAGGCAATTTTACAGTGAGGTGAAATACTAATAGATATTTTAGTTAATGTTTTAGGAACAGCTTTTTGTCCAGTACACTTAAATGTTCCTGAGTGTTCACTTATTTCACTTGGCCAGTTTAAATTAATCTGAAAACTTGATTACTATTTTACTGTCACTTTTAATGCTCAAGCAGAAATCTTAGTTTACCCTGTAAATATTAGTGGAAAGTCTTATTTGCATTGTTGAGTAGGTCCTGAGCATTCCTCATAATAGACTGCATTTAGATATAGAGCAGCCATTGCTGGCCAAGTCTCTGTCTGCCACCTGGGTCCCAGTCTGAGTTGTGCATGAGAGGCGAAGCAGCAGTGCGGGCAGGAGACCTACCTCAGGAGAGGTGAGAGTTCAGGCTCCTGCAAGGTTTGTGGGTGAGCGTCTGTGCTCCACCTCTGTTGAACTTTTAGTTCTCTCCTGTTCACCCCTCTGCGACTGGGCCTGTCTTAGGTTGTTTCTTCCCTGAGTATTCTTACCCATCTCTTGGTACCCAGCCATCCTCTGGGGCCAAACAGGGTTATGTGAGGTTGAGTTCTGTCTCCTTTGTAGTCTATGCCCACTTTGCCTCCACGTCCAGCATCTGCTTTGGGGTCCCCTCGCCTGCTGGAGGGGTCCTGGTAGTGATCACATATCTCGGGGGGCCCAGTTTTCTTCTCCATAGAGGGCTCAGCCCACACCATTGGTCGAGAAACAGATCCATGCTGCCAGCTGCCCAGAGGCTTCAGCCACAGCTTGCACTGAAAGCTTAGGCAACAGCTGTGTGTATTTGGATTGTAAAAAGAGGGCCCCTCTTGGTATAAAAAGGGCAAGAGGGGCCAATATAGAATGCTTGAGTGCCTTCCCAGTGCCTTAATTCATTTTGAAAGGGATTAATTCCTTTCCTATCCTTTTTTTAAATTGCTGCCCAAAATTCAAAGAATTAGTTTGTAAGTTTATTTGGGATAATTGTATAATATGCTGTTGTCAAATATCAAAAATTATAATGACATTGTAGAATAATATCATGTAAGGCTATTATGGTGTCACAGGATGTTAAGGAGGGCCTAGCCTAAGGACTGGTGTCCATAGGAGATGACAAGCTCTAGGCCATGTCAATTCAATCTCAAACTACCTGCCCAATGTTTTATAACATTATATAAACTTTGTCAGGGATGTAAAAACACATCTTAGTTACCTTAGTTCAAGAGTTCAAATATATTGACTTTCCCCCTTATTCCCATTCCTTGCCACTTACCCTGAGGTTTGACATTCTGATGGACTTTTCTCAGTCTCTGGATTTGTTCTTGTTCATCAGTCTACGTCATTCATTATATTCCTCAAATGTGTGAGATTATGTGATATTTATCTTTCTCTCCCTGGCTAATTTCACTTAACAGAATGCTCTCCAGCTCCATCCATGTTGTTGCAAAAGGTAGGAGCTCCTTTTACTTGATCGCAGGGTAGTGTTCCATTGTGTAGATGTACCACTGGTTTTAAATCCACTCATCTGCTGATGGACACTCAGGCTGTTTCCAAATCTTACCTATGGAAAATTGCACTGCTGTGAACATAAGGGTGCATATATCCTTTCTAATTCACGTTTTTAGTTTCTTGGGATATATTCCTAGAAGTGGGACCACTGGGTCAAATGATCCAGTGATTAGAAAGAGAGCAAGAAGAGCTCCATTTTTAGTTTTTTGAGGAAACTCCATACTATTCTCCACAGTGGCTGCACCAGTTTACAATCCCACCAGTAGTGCAGGAGAGTTCCCTTTTCTCCACATCCTCGCCAGCACTTGTCGTTTTTTGATTTTTTGATGTAAGCCATCCTGACCGGTATGAGATGGTATCACATTGTCGTTTTGATTTCCATCTGTCCTTTGGGTTTTTTATGTAAAATATCATGTCATCTGCAAATAAGGATAGCTTTACGTCTTCTTCTCCAATTTGGATGTGCCTTTTATTTCTTCTTCTTGTCCAATTGCAATGGTTAATACTTACAGTACTATGTCGAACAGGAGTGGTGAGAGAGGGCATCCCTGTCTTGTTCCTGTTCTTAGCGGAAATGGTTGTAGTTTTTGCCCATTGAGTATGATGTTTGCTGTGGGTTTATCATATATTGCTTTTATAATGTTGAGGTATGATCCTTCTATTCCTACCTTGTTGATAGTTTTTATTAAAAAAGGGTGTTGGATTTTGTCAAATGCTTTTTCTGCATCCATTGATATGACTATGTGGTTTTTATCTCTCAATTTGTTCATATGATGTATCACATTTATTTGTTTGCAGATATTGTACCATCCTTGAATTCCCGGGATAAATCCTACTTGGCCATGTTGTATGAACTTTCTGATGTACTGCTGCATCCGATTTGCTAGAATTTTATTGAGGATTTTGGCATCTATATTTATGAGGGATATTGTATCGTATTTGTCTGGTTTTGGCATTAGGGTGATGCTAGCTTCATAGAAGGAGTTTGGAAGTGTTCCATCCTCTTGAATTTTCTGGAATAGTCTGAGGAGGATAGGTTTTAGTTCTTCATTGAATGTTTGGTAAAACTCCCCTGTGAAGCCGTCTGGCCGTGGGCTTTTATTTGCTGGAAGCTTTTTTGATGACTTTCAATTTCTTCCATATTTATTGGTCTATCAAGCTATTTAGATTCTTCCTGATTGAGTTTTGGGAGGTTATATTTTTCTAGGAATATATCCGTTTTCTCCAGGTCGTTCAGTTTGTTGGAGGAGAGTTGTTTATAGTATTTTTTTAAACAATCCTTTGTATTTCAGTGGGGTCTGTTGTTATTTCACCTCTTTCATTTCTGATTTTATTTATTAGGGTCCTCTCTCTTTGCTTCTTGGTGAGCCTGGCCAGAGGTTCATCAATTGTGTTTCTTTTCAAAGAACCAGCTCTTGGTTTTGTTGATCTTCTGTATTGTTTCTCTGGTCTCTATGTCATTTATCTCTGCTCTGATCTTTACTATTTCCTTCCTTCTGCTTACACTGGCATTTTCTTGTTGCTTTCTTTCTAACACTTTGAGTTGTTGGGATAGATAATTTATTGCCGCTGTTTCTTGTGTGTGTGTTTCTTTTTCCCCAGCAGGATTGTACAGCTCTGAACTTCCCTCTCAAAACATTTTTTGTTGTATCCCATAGATTTTGGATTGTTGTGCTATCATTGTTATTTGTTTCCATGATGTTTTCTATTTCTTTCTTGATCTCTCTGGTATCCCAGTCATTGTTTAATAGCATGCTGTTTAGTCTCCATGTGTTTGATTTCTTTGGATTGCTTTTATTATAGTTGATTTCCAGTTTTATGCCACTGTGATCTGAGAATATGTTTGATATGATTTCTATCTTCTTGAATTTGGAGAGACTTTGCCTTTGCCCCAACAAATGGTCTCTCTTCGAGAATGTATGTTCTGTGGCTTTTCAGTGACATGATCTGAAGTTGTCAATTAATTCCATCTGGTCTAGTGAGTCATGGAGGATTGATGTTTCTTTACTGATTGTTTGTTTAGAGGATTTGTCCAATGGTGATAGTGGGGTATTAAAGTCTCCTACTATGATTTTATTGCTGTCTATCTCTCCCTTGATATCATCCAATAGTGTTTCTTATGTACTTGGGTGCTGCTGTATTGGGTGTGCATATGCTTACCAGAATATTTCTTCTTATTGGATTGCTCCCTTTAGTATTATTTAGTGGCCTTCTTTATCTCTTGTTATGTTCTTCACTTTGAGATCTCATTTGTCAGATATAAGTATTCCTACCCCAGCTTCTTTTCCATTTCCATTTGCCTGGAGAACCTTTTTCCATCCTTTCACCCTCAGTCTGTGTGCGTCTTTTTTTCGGAGGTGGGTTTCTTGTAGACAGCAGATATATGGGTCGTGTTTTCTTATCTAGTCCATTACCCTATGTCTTTTGATTGGAGCATTTAAACCATTTACATTTAAAGTTATTATTGATAGGCACTTATTTGTGGCCATTTGTGTTCTTTACCTCTGTTTTCCTTCTTCAATTCCTATTGCTTTTTACAGCAGACCCTTTAGCATTTCTTGCACTGCTGGTTTGGTGGTAATGAATTCCCTTAGACCTTTTTTGTCTGTGAAGCTCATGATTTGATCTTCAGTTTTAATTGATAGCCTTGCTTGGTATAGTATTCTAGGATTCAGACCCTTTCCTTACATGACTTTGTATATTTCTTTCCAATCCCTTCTGGCCTGATAAGTTTCTTTTTTAATTTTTATTTTTAAAATCTTTATTCTTCAGTTTATTAATTACATTGTTCCCCTTTTCCCCCCTATAGCTCCCCTCTACCTGGTACCCATCCCACCCTCCATCCTCAACCTCCTCCACTGTCTTCTCCCATATATGCATGATTTTTGTCCAGTCTCTTGCTGCACTTCCCACATCCCTTTTCTCCCCAAGAATTATCAGTCCACACCCTCTCTATGTCCGTTATTCTGTTACATTCACCAGTTTATCCTGTTCATCAGCTTATTAATTCACTTGATTTTTAGATTAATTTGTTGATAGATGTGAATTTGTTGTTCATAATTTACACTTTTATTTTTTTCTTCTTCCTCTTCTTAAACAGTATCTTTCAGCATTTCATATAATATTGGTTTGGTGGAATGATCTCCTTTAGCTTTTTCTTATAAGAGAAGCACTTTATCTGACCTTCAATTCTGGATGATAGCTTTGCTGGATAGAGTAATCTTGGTCGTAGATTCTTGCTTTTCATCACTTTGAATATTTCTTGCCACTGCCTTCTGGCCTGCATCGTTTCTGTTGAGATATCCACTGACAATCGTATGGGTGCTCTCTTATAGGTTACTAACTATTTTACTTTTTTTTTTTAATCTGAACAATAAAGATTTATTTTAAAAATAAAAATGTAAATACTAACCAGAAATACGGTCATAATTTCAGCAACACTTCATATTTCAATGGTGCCTTTGCTCAGACACTGTAATAATGTACTCATTAGAAATTAGAACCTAAATCGCTTACTGATTTTATTTTTTATTTTTTTAAATCTTTATTGTTCAGTTTATTAATTACATCGTTTCCCCTTTTTTATCCCCCTATATCTCCCCTCCACCCTGTACCTATCCCACTCTCCACCCTCACCTCCCCCTCCCCACGGTCGTCTCCCATTGTTGCAAGATTTTTGTCCATCTCTTGCTGTACTTCCCACAACCCTTTTCTCCCCAAGAATTGTCAGTCCATTACCTCTCCATGTCCATGTTTCTGCTATATTCACCAGTCCATCCTGTTCATCAGCCTATCAATTAACTGGATTTTTATGTTCACCTGTTTATAGATATGTATTTGTTGTTCATAATTTATATTTTTACCATTTTCTTCTTCCTCTTCTTAAAGAATATCTTTCAACATTTCATATAATATTGGTTTAGTGGTGATGAACTCCTTTAGCTTTTTCTTACCTGTGAAGCACTTTATCTGATCTTCAATTCTGAATGATAGCTTTGCTGGATAGAGTAATCTTGGTTGTAGATTTATTTATTTATTTATTTATTTATTTATTTATTTTTATTGTTCAGTTTATTAATTACATTGTTCCCCCTTTTTTTCACGCTATAGTACCCCTCCACCTGGTACCCATCCCACCCTCCACCCTCCACCGCCTCCACTGTCCTCTCCCATAGTTGCATGATTTTTGTCCAGTCTCTTGCTGCACTTCCCACACCCCCTTTCTCCCCAAGAGTTGTCAGTCCATTCTCCCTCTATGTCCGGGATTCTGTTACATTCACCAGTTTATCCTGTTCATCAGCTTATTAATTCACTTGATTTTTAGATTAATTTGTTGATAGATGTGTATTTGTTGTTCCTAATTTACACTTTTACCTTTTTCTTCTTCCTCTTCTTAAAGAATATCTTTCAGCATTTCATATAATATTGGTTTGGTAGTGATGAACTCCTTTAGCTTTTTCTTCTCTGTGAAGCACTTTATCTGACCTTCAATTCTGCATGATATCTTTGCTGGATAGGGTAATCTTGGTTGTAGATTCTTGCTGTTCATCACTTTGAGTATTTCTTGCCACTGCCTTCTGGCCTGCATCGTTTCTGTTGAGAAATCAGCTGACAATCCTGTGGGTGCTCGCTTATAGGTAACCATCTGTTTTTCTCTTGCTGCTTTTAATATTCTCTTTGTCTTTTGCTCTTGGCATTTTAATTATGATGTGCCATGGTGTGGTCCTCTAAGGGTTCCTATATATTGGGGTTCAGTGCGCTTCTTGGACTCCTAAGTCAATTTCTTTCACCAGGTGTGGGAAGTTTTCAGTCACTATTTCTTTGAATAGGTTTTCATTGTCTTGCTCTCTCTCTTTTTCCGGACCCCTATAATTCGGATGTTGGTATGCTTGAGGTTGTCCCAGAGGCCCCTTACACTATCTTCAATTTTTTGCATTCTGTTGGTTTCTTGCTTTTTCAGCTGAGTGGATTTTACCTCTTTGTATTTCAAATTTTGAACTTGGTTCTTGGGGTGCTCCAGAGCACTTTTAGGTCTTTGTATAATATTTTTTATTTCAGGCAGTGTATTCTCAATTTCTGGTTGGTCGTTTTTCATATTCTTGAGAGTCTCCTTTATATCCTTGAGGGTCTCCTTCATTTCCTTGTAGGACACATTCATTTCCTTTGCAGTCTTGCTTATTTCCTTATAGACCTCGACCTTTTATTGGAGCCTCTTGAAAAACCCTATAACCGTGGTTTTGAATTCCATGTCCAGTCGTTTTTTCTTCTCCATTTCTTTCACATCTGATTTCCTTCCATGTCTCTGCATGGTGGCTGCTTCCCCGAGTTGGTCAATGACCTTTGTGTGGTAGACGTCCTACAAGGGACAGTGGCTCAGCCTCCCCAGTTGCCTGAAGTGGATATGGGTTGCACAGTCTTGCTGAAGTTAAGCTCAGGTTAATGATTGTTAGCACATGGAGGGGTTGAACTCCAGGCCAATTGTCTGTGAAGTTCAGCTGTGCTCAAGTTGGATTGGCGGAGTCTCCGGGCAAAGAAGACAGTTAGCTCCCCCCTATGCGGCCCCAGTGACTCTGTGTCGGCAATGGCTGCCAGCACCTATGAGAGAGAGCCACTGCCGAGCTCCACCGGCTGACGGGGAATTCAGACTCTCCCCAATGAGTCTGTACACCCAACGTCTCACCCAGGGTCGTAAAACAAAGCAGTCTGATGGTTTCCCGAATGAAATGGTGGGTCGCAGAGCGCGCTCTGCGTGGTCACGGTCATGCTTCTGCGCCGTTCCCAAGGTCATGCGCAAGTTGCCTTCTCCACCAGCCAGGAGACCCTGCAGCACCCGAGCTTCGGGGTGCCCTCCCACTGTTCAGTTTTCACCCCGTATGATAGTGGCTTCGCTGGACTTCGCCCAGAGCTGGAGAATCAGTCCAGTGGGACGTCTTTGTCCCCCTGTTCGACAAAACTGGCTGGTTTTCAGCCGCCCGCGCTCTCCACTGGTGCGTGCTCCAAACCTCTCTCCTCTCGAATCTTTCAATGCTGTCCACCGCTGCTCCTCCAAGTCACAGTATCTTATTTTCACTTTTATTTGTGGAATTTTCACTCAACCAGCTTTCTGGTGATTCTTGAAGGTGTTTGTTCTTTTGTGAAGTTGTAGTGTTAAAATTGCTGAGTATGACGGCAAGATAGGTGTTTTACCTATGCCGCCATCTTGGTTCTCTGGTTGTAGATTCTTGCTATTCATTATTTTGAATATTTTTTGCCACTCCCGTCTGGCCTGCATCGTTTCTGTTCAGAAATCCGCTGACAATCGTATGGGTGCTCCCCTGTAGGTAACTAACTGTTTTTCTCTTGATGCTTTTAATAGTCTCTCTTTGTCTTTTGCTCTTGGCATTTTAATTATGATATGTCTTGATGTGGTCCTCTTTAGACTCCTATATTTTGGGGTTCTGTGTACTTCTTGGGCTTTTAAATCAGTTTCTCTCACCAGGTGGGGGAAGTTTTCAGTCACTATTTCTTCAAGTAGGTTTTCATTGTCTTGCTCTCTCTCTTTTTCTGGCATGCCAATAATTCGAATATTGGCATGCTTGAGGTTGTCCCAGAGGCCCCTTACACTATCTTCAATTATCTGAATTCTTTTTGTTTCTTGCTTTTCCAGCCGAGTGGATTTTGCTTCTTTGTATTTCAATGCTTTGACTTGGTTCTTGTGGCCCTCTGGACTGCTTTTAGGACTTTGTGTAATATTTTTTATTTCAGTCTGTGTATGCTTGGTTTCTAGTTGATCCTTTTTCATATCCGTGAGGGTCTGGTTCATATCCTCAGAGGTCTTGTTCATTTCCTTGAAGGTCTCATTCATTTCCTTGTAAGTCTCATTCATTTCCTGGTTAGCCTTGTTTATTTCCTCATAGTTCTCATTAAGTTCATCAGCCTTTTCTAGGAGTCTCTTGAAAAGTCTTATAACCGTGGTTTTGAACTCTATGTCTAGTCGTCTTTTCTCCTCCATTTCTTTCACACCTGATTTCTTTCCATATCTCTGCATGGTGGCTGCTTTATGTGGTAGATATCCTCTAAGGGTCAGTGGCACAGCCTCCCCAGTTATTTGAGATGGGTACTCTTACTGCAATCCTTTATGGGTTGTACAGTATTTTTTAATTTAAACCCAGCTTGTTGTTGTTAGCCCTAGGAGGGTTTGACCTCCAGGCCAATTGGCTGTGAAGGGAGACTGTGTTCAGGTTGGATGGGCGGAGTCTCTGAGCTGAGCAGGCAGCCTCAGTGTCATCTACGTCCTATGCGGTGCTTGCGCGCGCACGTCTCTGTTGGATGGGGATGGCTGCAGGCACCTCTAAGAGAAAGCCACTAGTCTCTTCCCCTTGCCAGACAACTCTGCCTCTCCCCAAATGAGTCTGCACACCCAAAGTCTGGCCCAGGGTTGTAAAACAGGTGGTTTTCAGGACCAGGAGACAAGTTTTCAGGGAGCCAGTCACGCGTATGTGTGACACTTGCATGCAAACTTCTTTTCCCAGCTGCCCAGCTTCTCCGAAGACTAGGAGACCTCTGCCTGGCCCGGCTTCCAGGGTGCGTCCCCTGGACCTCGGACCTCACCTGGCACTGGGGAATCTGTGCAGTGGGACGTCTCCACGTACCCTGGATCTCGGACCTCGCCTGGTGCTGGCGAATCCGTGTAGTGGGACGTCTCCACCCTCCCAGTTTGGCGAAATCCAACTGGGGTTGCTGCTCCAGCCCTATAGCCTACTCGCGTGACCAGGATGGCTCCTAACCTGTTTTTGTCTTCAAGGCTGCGCTCCTGCCGCTCTTCTAAGTCTCAATGTCCCACCTTTACTTTTATTTCTGGTGTTTTCACTCAGCCAGCTTTCTGGTGATTCTGGGTGATGTTTGTTTTGTTGTTATGTTGTAGTTTTTGAATCGTTGCGCGGGGCAGAACAATAGGTGTTTACCTATACCTCCATCTTGGTACCCTCTTCTATTTTTCTCTTGCTGCTTTTAATATTTTCTCTTTGTTTTTTGCTCTTGGCATTTTAATTATGATGTGCCTTGGTTTGGTCCTCTTAGGGTTCCGATATATTGGGGTATGGTGCACTTCTTAGACTCCTAAGTCAATTTCTTTCACCAGGTGTGGGAAGTTTTTGGTCACTATTTCTTCAAATAGGTTTTCATTGTCTTCTTCTCTCTCTTCTTTCTGGAATCTCAATAATTCGGATGTTGGTATTCTTGAGGTTGTCCCAGGGCCCCTTACACTATCTTCAATTTTTTGGATTCATTTGGTTTCTTGCTTTTTCAGCTTAGTGGATTTTACCTCTTTGTATTTCAAATCTTTAACTTGGTTCTTGGGGTGCTCTACAGTACTCTTAGGTCATTGCATAATATTTTTTATTTCAGTCAGTGTATGCTTAATTTCTGGTTCGTCCTTTTTCATATCCTTGAGAGACTCCTTCATATCCTTGAGGGTCTCATTCATTTCCTTGTAGGACTCATTCATTTCCACGCTGGTCTTGATCATTTCCTTGCAGGTCTCGTCCATATCCTTGAGGGTCTCATTCATTTCCTTGTCGCTCTTGCTTTTTTCCTGATAGGTCTCAAACTTTGGTAGTAGCCTCTTGAGAAGCCCATTAACCATGGTTTTGAATTCCATGTCCAGTCGTTTTTTTCCCTCCATTTCTTTCCAATCTGATTTCTTTCCATGTCTCTGCATGGTGGCTGCTTCCCTGTGTTGGTCAATTAGCTTTTCTGGTAGATGTCCTACAAGGTACAGTGGCTCAGCCTCCCCATTTACCTGAGGTGGATATGGGTTGCACAGTCTTCCTGAAGTTAAGCTTAGGATAATCGTTGTTAGCACTTGGAGGGTTTGACCTCCAGGCCAATTTTCTGTGAAGTTCAGCTGTGCTCAGGTTGAGTGGGCGGAGTCTCTGGGCCAAGCAGACCGTGTTAGCTCCACCCTATGTGGCCCCAGAGAGTCTGTGCCGGGGACAATGGCTACCAGCACCTCTGAGAGAGAGCCACTGCTGAGCTCGACGGGCTGCCAGGGAGTTCAGACTCTCCCCAAATGAGTCTGCACACCCAACATCTCACCCAAGGTCGTAAAACAAGGCAGTCTGATGGTTTCCTGAATGAGAGGGCAAGTCGCAGAGCGCTCTCTACTTGTTTTCGGTCACGCAGCTGCGCTGTTCCCAATTTCACAAGCACTCCACACAAGTTTCCCTTCTCCACAAGCCGGTAGACCCCTGCAGCACCCGAGCTTTGGGGTGCCCTCCAACTGTCCAGTTTTTACCCCGTATGATAGTGGGTTCCCTGGACTTTGCCCAAAGCTGGAGAATCAGTCCAGTGGGATGTCTTTGTCTCCCCCGTTCGAGAAAACTGGCTGTTTTTCAGCCGCCCGCCCTATCCACTGGTGTGTGAGGCTCCTCCAAACATCACTCTGCACGTATCTTCAAATCAGTCCTCAGCCACTCCTCCAAGTCACAGTGTCTTAACTTCACTTTTATTTGTGGAATTTTCCCTCGGCCAGCATTCCGGTGATTCTGGATGTTGTTTATTCTTTTGTTAAGTTGTAGTTTTAAAATTGCTGTGTATGACAGCAAGATAGGTGTTTTAACTGTGCCGCCATCTTGGTTCTCTGTATAGTATTGTTTATTTCAGTCAGTATATTCTTAATTTCTGGTTGGTCCTTTTTCATATCCTTGAGCGTCTCATTCATTTCCTTGAAGGTCTCATTCATTTCCTTGTAGGTCTTGCTTATTTCCTTGTACATCTCAGCCTTTTCTAGGAGCCTCTTGATAAGCCCTATAACCGGGGTTTTGAATTCTATGTCCAGTCGTTTTTTCTTCTCCATTTCTTTCACATCTGATTTCCTTCCATGTCTCTGCATGGTGGCTGCTTCCCCGAGTTGGTCAATGACCTTTGTGTGGGAGACGTCCTACAGAGGACAGTGGCTGAGCCTCCCCCGTTACCTGAGGTGGATATGGGTTACACAGTCTTGTTGAAGTTAAGCTCAGGTTAATGGTTGTAAGCACTTGGAGGGGTTGACCTCCAGGCCAATTGTCTGTGACATTCAGCTGTGCTCAGGTTGGATGGGCGGAGTCTCCGGGTCAAGCATACAGTGTTAGCTCCGCCCTATGCGGCCCCAGGGTCTCTGAGAGAGAGCGCCACTGCTGAGCTCCACCGGCTGCTAGAGAATTCAGCCTCTCCTCAAATGCGTCTGCACACCCAAAATCTCTCCCAAGATTGCAAAACAATGCAGTCTGATGGTTTCCTGAATGAAAGAGCAAGTCACAAGTGCACTCTGCACGGTCAGGCAGGTGCGCTGTTCCCAAGATCACGTGCACTCCGCACAAGCTTGCCTTTTCCACAAGCCGCCAGTCTACTGCAGCACCCGAGCTTCAGCGTGCTCTCCCACTGTCCAGTTTTTACCCTGTATAAAAGTGGGTTCCCTGGACTTGGCCCAAGCTGGAGATTCAGTCCAGTGGGGCCCCTTTGTCTCCCCCATTCAAGAAACCTGGCCGGATTTCAGCTGCCTGCCTATCCGCTGGTGCGTGCTCCTCCAAACCTCTGCCTCCACGCGAATCTTCAATGCTGTCCGCCGCCGCTCCTACAAGTCACAGTGTCTTATCTACACTTTTATTTGTGGAATTTTCACTTAGCCAGCTTTCCAGTGATTCTGGATCGTGTTTGTTCTTTCGTTAAGTTGTAGTTTGAAACTTGCTGTCTATGCAGAGACCAGTTTGGGTCATTGGATAGAGCGTCGAACTGAGGACTGAAGGGTCTGGGGTTCGATTCTGGTCAAGGGCATGTACCTTGGCTGTGGGCACATCCACAGTAGGGGGCATGCAGGAGGCAGCTGATCTATGTTTCTATCTCATTGATGTTTCTGACTTTCTATCCCTCTCCCTTCTTCTCTGTAAAAAATTAATAAAATATATTTTAAAAAAATAAAATAAATAAACTTGCTGTGTATGAGGGCAAGATAGGTGTTTTATCTATGCCGCCATCTTGGTTCTCTCCTGATAAGTTTTTGTTGAGAAATCACTTGCTAATCTGATGGGGGTTCCTTTGTAGGTGACTTTCTGTCCCTCTTTGGTGGCTTTTCAGATTCTCGCTTTGTCGTTGAGGTTTGCCAATTTAATTATAATGTGCCTTGGCATAGGTCTTTTGGGATTTAATTTACTTGGGACTCTGTGGTCTTCTTGGATTTGTGTGGGTTTTTTCTTTCTTATATCAGGGAAGTTTTCTGTCATTATTTCTTCCAACAGGTTTTCCATTCCTTGCTCTATTTCCTGTCCCTCTGGAAGCCTTATTATGTGGATGTTGTTTTGTTTCATGTTGTCCCAAAGTTCCCTTAGGCTCTCCTCCTGCTTTTTAATTTTTTTTCTACAAGCTGCTCTACTTGGGTATTTTTTCCTACCTTGTCTTCCAGTTCACTGATGTGGTCCTCTGCTTCTTCTAGTCTACTCTTAATATTTTCTATTGAGTTCTTTACTTCAGCAATGTCACTTTTCATTTCTTCTTGTGTCTTCTTCATTTTTTCTTGGGTCTTCTTCATTTCCTCTTGGGTCTTCTTCAATTCCTCTTGGTTCTTACTCATACTGACTTCTCTTCTCTTCAGCCACCCTATGACCATTTCTCTGAACTCTCTCTCTGACAGATTGCTTGCTTCCATTTCGTTTACCTCTTTTTCTGGTGAGGCTTGTTTTTCTTTCATTGGTGGGCTGTTTCTTTGTCTCCCCATGGTCTCTCTTCTCTGTGTGTATCGTTATGCACTTCTCACTCTCCTGTGTTGATTTAAAGGCTCAAACTACAATATAACCAGGTGCAATGCACCAGGCACTGAACAGGAATGTATTCACTGTATTGGTAACTCCAAATTAAAGGTGATTGCCAGAGGAAGGCAAATGAGGTGATAGGTGAGAAAGAAGAGAGTAAGAGAAAACACACACACATGAAAGAAAGAAAGAAAGAAAGAAAGAAAGAAAGAAAGAAAAAGAGAGAGAGAGAGAGAGAGAGAGAGAGAGAGAGAGAGAGAGAGAGAAAGAAAGAAAGAAAGAAAGAAAGAAAGAAAGAAAGAAAGAAAGAAAATGTGGAATGCCAAAATGAAATTGTGAAAAGGGGATGAAGTAAAAGGAAAGAAATGGGGAATAAATGATAAATATGGGTTGAAAACTGCTATAGCACAGCCACTAATATGAGGACAAGCCAGCAACATGTACCTGGAGATTGATACAAACTACATACAGCAACTAAAATCAAGGTAAGTGAGGGAACACAGAAGCATAAATCTATCCAAAAATTAATGCAAACAACATCAAAACAAAAAACAGTGCAACCCCCCACAAAACAAATTAAAAGAAAAGAATCAGCAAACCAATCTCACAAACATGCATAAAATATCAATATAATCAACACTCAGGTAAACAACATCAGCAGGACAGAGAGAAAAACAATTTAGGATAGTGAAGTCAGAGAAGCGAGAGGTATGTATGGACTTGGAGCAGGTGGATGGAGATTAGATATAAAAGCGCGGTGAAATTTTAACAGGGGTATAAAGTGAAAATAAAGAAAATCTAAAGCAGAAAAAGTATAAGGAGAACAAGACACTAACTAGGGAAAGGTTAGTGAGAGAGTGGTGGCATAAAGGTGAAGTTGAGATAGAGTAAAAAGATACTAAAGGGTAGATGAAAATAGACTGTATGACACTAATCCCTAAGTAGAATAAAGATGACATAAAATGGCACTTTAAAAAAGTTTAAATAGTAGTAGAAGTAAAATTGATTCCTTAATTTGTGTCACACAAGAGTCAATTTGTGATTCAGCCCCTGGGTGGCAGTGTTTCTGGATTGACCTCCGGGTCTATTTGTCCTCTGTAGCCTGAACTCTAGCCTGAACTCCCGCTGCCTCTGTGGTATTCAATACTGATTTGTGGGAATGGGCTGCCTCTCTAATGGTGACCACCTATTCTGATCCCCAGCCTCCAGGGAAACAGCTCACTCCTGTGGTCTCCCAGGTTAGCTCCCAGCAGGGGATCCCACGTTCTTGGTTTAGCTCTGAGCAATTTGGATTAGGAGAGGAAAGAACTCAAGCGCGTGAACTCAAGTTCTGCTCGTATGTCTGCACAAAATCCCTTCCCCCCATGGATTTGGCAGCCAGCATCCTCCCAAAATTGTTAGGCTGGCCTTCTCTGTCAGGTCCTAATGGGGTACTTTCTAGGAATCCCCTGTGCCACCAGCTCTGAGGGCCCTCTTCCACGTTTACCAGCTCCAACAGCCATGGACTTTTTTTTTCATGCGCACATCTCCCTGCTTTGCAAGCTCCCCTAAGCCCAGGTGAAATCTAACCTTTCAGTGGTGGAGCACAGGGCTCCTTGAAATTTGCTTCTGCGTCAACTAGGAACCGGTGTTCTGGAGGTCTCAGCCATGCAGTGGGTACTGCAGCTGTATATTTTCATGCCCTTCCCTGTCTGAAACCAATCCAGTCTCACTATTAGAAAGATGTGCATAGGGCCAGGGAGACTGATGAACAACTTGAATTGCTCTGATAAGTCAGAGCTAAAAACATTGTTAATTGAAACACCTCTGTTTGTTCTTGTGTATTTCTATTGTTGGAATTTCCTACCTGGGGGCTATCGGCAGATCCCATAGCCTTAATAAAAGGGATAGCCAGGCCAGAGCACGATGCAGTCCTTCCACTAGAGACGGGCTACCGCCTGGCCCCCATTTCCGAAATTTATGCTTTTCTAAGTCTCTTTATTTGTGTGCGGCCTTGTCCAGATGCTGAACCCTGACATGGGAACCCGGTACATGCAGGACATGAAAAGTATTTCCACATGTGGCGCCCGATCTGGGAACATCTGGAGGAAATTATATTTTTCACCTAGAGTGAAGCAGATGATATTTTTTGCCTAAAAGAGCAAAGGAGGAAATACACCAAGGAAAGGTGTAGAAATTTCACTGTACGCAAACCCCACAGACTAACTCCGGAGCTGCGGTCTGTTAGTAGGGTGGGAACGTCTTTCTAAACCAGGCTAAGGGGGAAGAATTAGATTATAAAATAATGTGGTTTCTTGTGCAAATTAAAATCTTAGTTTGTATTTGGAATCTAAAAACTGTAAAGAGAACTATAATTCCACTGCTGAAACTGCCTCTGGTGCGGAGAATTTCAAAGGTGGCAAAAGAGGGCAGGGCTATCTGCTCTTCCACAATGAGATTGCTTAAGGTATTTAAAAATTATAAAAGAACTCACAGGGAAATGCAAATTTTACTCTACAAAGCAAAAAAGAAAGAAAAGATTTAAGATCTGTCTTTATCTTTTAAGCATGAAAAGAAATTCAGCCAGATCTGTTGCCGATGCTTCCCCGGAAGTAATCAGGATGTGGGGGAAGGGAGCCATGTGGTGATCCAATATGGACGCCACCCCCAGAAGGCCATTATAGAAGGGTCTCATCTTTGCCATGTTTTTCCAGTTTTAGTAACTTAAAACTTTTACAAAATCTAAATGCACCGGGGTTTCTGTAGTATGTCAAGGGAAAGGACAGTTTTAAAACTAAGACGCACACAGTTGTCCAAATTGAGGCATTTTAGATAGAGTTTTTTAAAACTGAGCTTAACCTTTTGCTATGTACAGAATAAAAACCTGAGTGTTTTCAACCCAAGGAAGATGTGGGCTATGAAGAAACACAAAACAACTCAAGCTAGTTCCAGGAGCAGACTGGCATTTCTATAATAAAGAGTGGCTTTTAAAAATGCTAATTAAGGGTGTTAAAAGCCTAAGTTAAGGCCTTTAAGAAAATCAGTAAATTGTGTTATAAAAGAATGCCTTAAAATAATTGGAATTGAAACTCCAAAATTGTTGAAATATAGATAAATAATATATTAATTATAAAGATCTAAATAATCCAGATAACTGGCTATGCCCTTTGTTAAAGGAGGAAGAAGGGTAGTTGCCCTTCCCCCAGCACAAAGATAGAACCGGTTTCCTGCCAGCAGCCATCTTTAAGGAACGTGGTAATTTACATATGAAAAAACCAAAATTGGTTTTCCAGAACCACTGGCTAATAAAAATCAAAAGTTTAAATTTGCTTCCTCATGAGAAAAACCTAGAGGACAGAATTGAAGTTATTAATTGATAATGTCTTGTATTTTTCTTAGAAATGTGAAGTATCATTAATCTAGGAACTGCTAAATGTTTAACTTTCCAGCTTTAGAAGTTCAAAGTGCAAATTACATTGGGAGAAATTATATAAATGTGGTAATTAAAATGCCTAAATTATAACTTGTTTTTTTGAAAAAGAAAATGTGTTATGTTTTCTCTGGTAATTAGAAATTCAAAATATTTTACATATTGGTCTAAATTTAAAAAGGAGAATTCTATGATCCAGTTTAAATTTAATTGATATTCTTTAAAAATAATTTTAAGTATATAATATTTAAATCATATATATATATATATATATATATATATATATATATATATATATATATATATAGTCTTTCCAAGTATATTTCAAGACTGTGAGGGTAACTTTTGTACATTGCAAGGCCCAGAAATGTTTTCAAATTTAGTTCTCTCTTAAAAGAAATATTTTAAAATTATACTTGAAATAGCATAGAACGTTTTATCAAATAAAATTAATCAATATATTTTACTTATACGTATATTAAATGTTATGAAAGTTTTTCCTCTAAGAAGGAAAAAATAAAGTAACAGTATATATTTTACTTATATACATATATTAAGTGTTGTGGAGGTTTTGCCTCTGGAAGGGGCAAAGCGGAGCAACAAAATATTTCTTAATTATAGCCAAATTTTGAACAGCAGAATCTTAAATAAGAACCAATAAGTAAGATACCTAAACTTTACTGAATAAGTTTCTTTGCTTTTTAAAATTAAAGCTATCTACTTAAGTTACTTCATAAATTAGCTTTTTGAAAGGTAATCAAGGTCTCATAAATTAAGTTACATTGAGAAGCCAAAGTTTTTATAGGTAACTGAATTTAAGTGAAATCTAAAAAACAGATTAGACAACAACATGATCGCATGGGGGGCCACCACCATCTTGGAAATAACAAAGGCTAACCCCCTACTTTAAATAAACTAATATATTTGTAAGCAATTTAAATGAGTCTTCTAGGAAAGTTACTGAAGCCTTCACATGGTCCCTCTGTGGGTGCAAATAAACCTAAGGGGATAATCCTTAAAGACAAAAATTCTAGCTTAATAAAAAGAGAAATTTGAAAAATTTTGAAATCTCTTTCACTGGTATTTACAGGATAATCTGAGGATTGTTATTAAAATATTAAATCTAATCTGTACTAGTGGTCATCATAACCCAAGGAGAAATTAGATCATATTCATGAATTAATACAAGAACAAATAGAGGCTGGCCACATAGAACCTTCCAATAGCCCTATATTTACAATCCCTAAAAAGGCCACAGGAAAATGGCGATTGTTACATGACCTTAGAGCAGTTAATCCTACTATGCATACCATGGGAACTTTACAAGCTGGACTCCCAGTGCCTTCACAAACCCCTTTAAATTGATCTCTTATTGTGGTAGATCTTAAAGATTGTTTTGTCACCATTCCATTGGCACCTCAAGATAAACAGAGATTTGCATTTTCAGTGCCATCTATTAATAATATAGAACCCATGAAAAGATATCAATGGAAGGTTTTGCCTCAAAGAATGGACAATAGCCCTACTTTGTGTCAAAAATATGTGGCTCATGCTGTTCATCGTTTAAGAGATAAATACTCCCAATGTTATATTATTCATTATATGGATGACTTGCTTTTAGCAAGCCCACGGGAAGATCAGATTTTGGCTATGTTTTCCCATTTACAAGAGGAGCTCCCTAAATGGGGCTCAAGAATTGCTCCAGAAAAGGTACAAAAAGAAACACCTTTTCAATATCTGGGAACCATAATTGAGAACCAATGCATTAGGTCTCAGAAGGTGGGGATAAGAAAAGATTGTCTTAAAACTTTAAATGACTTTCATAAATTATTAGGGGACATTAACTGCTTAAGACCTTATCTGAAGATCTCTACAGGAGAAATGACAAATTTATTTAATTTGCTTAGAGGTGACTATAATCTTTCCTCTACGAGAGCTTTATCAGATGAAGCTAGGAAGGAATTGCTAAGAGTTGAGCAGGCAATCTCCTTAGCCCAGGTAGCACGGATCCAGCCCGAATTGCCTTTATTGGGACAAATTAATCCTACTGGACATAGTCCCACTGGAGTCATTTTTCAATATAATAATTCTTCTGCCATTATAGAATGGGTCCACCTAGGGGATCAATCCTCTAAAACTGTGGTTACATATGTAGAACTAATAGCCCAATTAATATTTCAAATTAGAAAACGCTGTGAACAGCTTAGAGGGGAAGAGCCTCAGTGTCTCTACCTCCCCTTCATTGGGAAGCAATAACAAGTATTATTTCAAACTGAAATGAATTGGCAAATTGCGTCAAGTGGGTATTCAGGGGAACTTAGCTGTCACCTATTAAAAGATAAGTTACCACAATTTTTATATAATATCTGCATGTTTATAGCAAAAACTACTAGACAGAAACCTATTCCTGGAGTTTTAACTGTTTTTACTGATGGATCGTCTAATGGGAAAGCTGCCTATCATACAATAAATTCGGACCGAGTCATTGACCAGTCATACTTATGTACAAAGAATTGAACTTGAAGCTATTAAGGCTGCATTGCAGGACTTCCAAGATCCTCTTAATATTGTCTCTGATTCCTTTTACACTGCAAACTTAGTGAATAGAATTGAAACTGCCTGGTTGAAATGGCTTAGTGATCAAAGTTTATTTTTATTATTTAAACAAGTTCAGCAGATTGTACCACAGAGACAGTATCCTTTTTATATCACTCACGTTAGGGTTCATAGTGTCCTGCCTGGTCCTTTAACAAAAGGAAATGCACAAGCTGATCAATTGATTGCTTTATTAAAAGAAGCCTCAGAATCCCATCAGCTTTTACATCAGCCTATCAAAATGTTGTCTAAACAATTTTCAATCACTCGACAACAGGCAAAACAGATTATTAAGGAATATGCCACTTGCATGTTACATCTACCTCAAGGGCCTAACACAGGAGTCAGCCCTAGAGGTTTAAGAGACCATATCTGGCAAATGGATGTAACTCATTATACTCCCTTTGGATGCTTTGGAGCATTACATGTCTCTGTAGACACTTTTCAAAAGTCCTATGGGCTACTGCATCTACAGGAGAAACAGCAAAACAGGTAACTGAATTGCCTAGCTGCTTTTGCCATCATGGCAGTTCCAAAAATTATTAAAACTGATAATGGGCCTGCTTATACAAGCTGTCAATTCCAGGAATTTTGTAAAAAGTGGAAAATTCAGCACATTACAGGGATACCTTATAATTCCCAAGGACAGGCCATTATTGAAAGACAGCATCAAAGGTTAAAATCCCAACTTGAAAAACAAAAAGGAGGGATTATGGAAAAATCACCTGTGGGTAGGCTGCACCAAGCCTTAATTACTTTAAATTTTTTCACTTGTGGCGAAAATGGGAAAACACCTATGGAGACCCATTGGAACCAGAATATAACAAAAGAAAATTGTCTAGTTAGATGGAAGGATCCCGAATCCGGTTTATGGAAAAGACCTGATCTATTATTAACCTTTGGCAGAGGGTATGCTTGGATATTTCCAGAGAATTTTCCCAAACCCGTGTGGATCCCTGCTAGAAATATTAAACTGCATCAGGGATCCAAAAGGGAAACTAGCCAGAAGAGCAGCAGAAGGACAAGCTGAACAACAAACAGCCCAGAGACCACCCAGAACATGGTAAAGAAGATGGTACAGATGCCTGAGGACATCTTTCTGGCCATAATAGCAGTAATCAACTGTATGGTAATATTACCTGGGGCAAAATGGGAAAGTATTTTGGACTTATGTTCCTGACCCTTCATGGGTAAGAACTCTTATGTAAGTTAATCACCTATATACCAAACACCTTGGTTCATCCAAGAGCAACAGGGGTGGGGCAAGACAGTATAATTACATAGGTGTCACCACCCAGCTTCTCTTTTTTATGACACAAATTTAAAACACTACTCCTTTGTGTACAAAATTAAAGAAAGGCTTCTGCCTTGCATGGACACCAAAGGAGGGGAGGCTAAAGCTATAACACATCTACTATCACTACTTGTTTCTAGGAGAGGTGCAGAAACATGTAATTAGACTTAGTCTATACAAAAAGAAATTGACAGCCAGTTTAAAATTTAATTGTCATGACTTAAAGCAAGAATATCCTTACATGATATTATTCTACAATGTCATTATAAATTTTGATATTTTATAACAGCATATTGTACAATTATTTCAAACTTAATTATAAACTAAATCTTTGAATGATTGACAGCAATTTAAAAAGGACATGAAAGGAGGCCAGAACCAAGATGGCGGCATAGGTAAAACACCTATCTTGCCGTCATACTCAGCAATTTTAATACTACAACTTAACGAAAGAACAAACACCTTTCAGAATCACCAGAAAGCTGGCCGAGTGAAAATTCCACAAATAAATGTGAAAATAAGACACTGTGACTCGGAGGAGCAGCGGTGGACAGTGTTGAAAGATTTGCGCAGAGAGAGGTTTGGAGCGTGCGCCAGCATAGAGGGCGGGCGGCTGAAAACCGGCCAGTTTTCTCTAACGGGGAGACAAAGACGTCCCACTGGACTGATTCTCCAGCTCTGGGCCAAGTCCAGGGAACCAACCCACTATCATACGGGGTGAAAACTGGACAGTGGGAGGGCACGCCAAAGCTCGGGTGCTGCAGGATCTCCCGGCTTGGGGAGAAGGCAGCTTGTGCACGAACAGCTCAGCTGCATGACCACGAAGAGAGCGCTCTGCGACTTGCCCTCTCATTTAGGAAACCGTCAGACTGCTTTGTTTTACGACCCTGGGTGAGACATTGGGTGTGCAGACTCATTTGGGGAGAGTCTGAATTACCCGGCAGCCGGTGGAGCTTGGCAGCGGCTCTCTCTCAGAGGTGCTGGCAGCCATTGCCCCCGGAACAGAGTCCCTGGGGCTGCATAGGGCAGAGCTAACGCTGTCTGGTTAGCCCAGAGACTCCGCCCATCCAACCTGAGCACAGCTGAGCTTCACAGACAATTGGCCTGGAGGTCAACCCCTCCAAGTGCTAACAACAATTAACCTGAGCTTAACTTCAGCAAGACTGTGCAACCCATAACCACCTCAGGTAACTGGGGAGGCTGAGCCACTGTCCCTAGTAGGAAGTCTACCACACGAAGCAAATTGACCAACTCAGGGAAGCAACCACCATGCAGAGACATGGAAAGAAATCAGATGTGAAAGAAATGAAGGGGAAAAAAACGACTGGACATGGAATTCAAAACCACGGTTACAGGGCTTTTCAAGAGGCTCCAACAAAAGGTCGAGGCCTATAAGGAAATAAGCAAGACCGCAAAGGAAATGAATGAGTCCTACAAGGAAATGAAGGAGACTCTCAAGGATATGAAAAAGGACCAACCAGAAATTGAGCATACACTGACTGAAATAAAAAATATTATACAAAGACCTAAAAGTGCTCTGGAGCACCCCAAGAACCAAGTTCAAGATTTGAAATACAAAAAGGTAAAATCCACTCAGCTGAACAAGCAAGAAACCAAAAGAATCCAAAAAATTGAAGATAGTGTAAGGGGCCTCTGGGACAACCTCAAGCATACCAACATCCGAATTAAGGGGTGCCAGAAAAAGAGAGAGACCAAGACAATGAAAACCTATTTGAAGAAATAGTGACCAAAAATCTTCCCACACCTGGTGAAAGAAATTGACTTAGGAGTCCAAGAAGCGCACCGAACCCCAATATATAGGAACCCTAAGAGGACCACACCAGGGCACATCATAATTAAAATGCCAAGAGCAAAAGACAAAGAGAGAATATTAAAAGCAGCAAGAGAAAAACAGATGGTTACCTATAAGGGAGCACCCATACGATTGTCAGCGAATTTCTCAACAGAAACGATGCAGGCCAGACGGGAGTGGCAAGAAATATTCAAAGTGATGAACAGCAAGAATCTACAACCAAGATTACTCTATCCAGCAAAGCTATCATGCAGAACTGAAGGTCAGGTGAAGTGCTTTGCAGAGAAGAAAAAGCTAAAGGAGTTCATCACCGCCAAACCAATATTATATGAAATGCTGAAAGATATTGTTTAAGAAGAGGAAGAAGAAAAAGATAAAAGTGTAAATTAGGAACAACAAATACACATCTATCAACAAATGAATCTAAAAATCAAGTGAATTAATAAGCTGATGAACAGGATAAACTGGTGAATGTAACAGAATCAGGGAAATAGAGAGGGAATGGACTGACAACTCTTGGGGAGAAAGGGGGTGTGGGAAGTGCAGCAAGAGACTGGACAAAAATCATGCAACTATGGGAGAGGACAGTGGAGGGGGATGAGGGCAGAGGGTGGGATGGGTACCAGTGGGAGGGGAACTATAGGGTGAAAAAATAAGGGAACAATGTAATTAATAAACTGAACAATAAAGATAAAAAAGGACATGAAAGGATCTAATCCCTTCCACTGTGTGGAGGGCCTTTTGGATAGGTACCTGAGCATTCTATGTTGGCCCCTTTTGCCAAGAAGAGAACCTCTTCTCATAATCTAATTGCCCACAGCTGTTGCCTGAGTTTTCTGTACATGCTGAGATTGAAGTCTTGTGGTGGCTGGTACCATGGATCTGTCTCTCGCACAATAGTGTGAACTGGGCCCTTCCCTGGAGAAAAAACCTGTGTTCCCCAAGATATGTGATCAAGTGCCGGGGGCCCCGCCAGCAGGCAAAGGGATCCCAAGGCAGGCACTGGGCATGGAGGCCACGGGAGCATAGGCTACCAAGGAGACAGAAATGAACCTCACATCACGCTGCTTGGCCCCTGAGGATGGCTGGTTAGCCAGAGACGGGTAAGATTCCTCATGGGAGGGACAACCTAAGACAGGAACAGTTGCAGAAGGGCCTTCAGGAGAGAACATGGGGGCCAACAGGGGTGGGGCATAGAACCTCACCCCCTCCCTCCAGCATTGCAGGGGCTTGAACACTTGCCCCTTCTGAGGAGGTCTCCTGCCCCATGGCTGCTTCACTTCCCACGCCCAACCAGATAGGGACCCAGGTAACAGACAAAGACTTGGACCAGCCCAGATCAGGACCAAGGCAACAAACAGAAACTTGGCTAATAGCAGCTACCCTATATCTAGTGCCAGCGATGCTCAAGGCCTACTCAAAAATGCAAACAATCCTTTCCATTAATATTTACAGGGTAAACTAAGATTGTTGTTTGAGTATTAAATTTGACAGTAAAATAGCATTCAAGTTTTTCAGATTAATTTAATTTGGCTAAAAAATAAGTGAAAATTCTAGGAAATTTAATTGTACTGGATAAAAAGCGGTTCTTAAAGTATTAACTAAAATTTTTATTGGTGGTTCATTTCATGGTAAGATTGCTTAACATGCAATGAACCTATTATGCAAAAATTATAAATTTAAAGTTATCAAAACTGCATTATAAAGTTTCCAAATGCCTCCATTTAATTCACAAAAAAAGGGGATAGTGGAGCAATATCATGTAAAAAAAAATATTCCTATAAGTACATTAAAATTTTTTTACTTAAAAATTATTTTTATATGTAATCCTAACAGTAAGACACCCATGAAAAACACACATGATGTCAAAGTAACCCAAAGGGAAGTCATTTGGGAAAAAATAAATAGGATCTCAAGTCAAAAGATTGCTTTATTAACCTTTGGTCGAGAATATGCTTGTGTATTTTCAGAAAACAACTTCAGAACCATGTGGATTCCTGAAACAGAGAGGCATTGACACGCCTGCTCCAACCATGAAGACAGGAGGAAAACAGTCCAGAGATGGAAGATGCTGACAATGCCTTGCCATGCTGGCAGTCAGCAGCTGTGCATTGCTGCAGGTTTCCCAAGACCAAACCAGAGAGGGTTGGATCTGCATTGCCACCATTTGTCCACCATCCAGAACTGAAATAACATGTACATATAAGGAACTGTTTGGACATTGAAATTAGGACTCAAAAACGTTGACCAAGAAAGAAACTTACATGCATAATGATTCATTTGCCTCTCAGTGTGGCCATTGTTGTTTGTCCCATTTTTTTGTCCTTATCTGTTTATTTCTAGTCTGAAAATGCAAGATTTTTTTAAAAGAAAATAAAGGTGGGAGATGTCGGAAACCAGTCCTGTCTCACTAATAGAAAGATGTGCATAGGAGCCAGGGAGGCTGGTAAACAACTTGAATTGCTCTGATAAGTCAGAGCTAAAAACATTAACTGAGACACCTCTGTTTGTTCTTGTGTATTTCTGTTGTTGTAATTTCCTACCTGGGGGCTATGGGCGGATCCCATAGCCTTAATAAAAGGGATAGCCAGGCCAGAGCATGAGGCAGTCCTTCCACTAGAGATGGGCTACCGCCTGGCCGCCATTTCCCAAATTTATGCTTTTCTAAGTCTCTCTTCATTTGTGTGAGGCCTTCTTCAGACACTGAACCCTGACATGGGAACCCTGGATACATAGGACGTAGAAAGGATTTCCACACTTCCCCTTCAAGATGGCGCAGTCCGCCTCTGAGCCGGTGGCTCCACGAAGAGAACCCAACCCCACCGGGGCTGCTAGGTTAGTGGAGGCAAATCCAGCAGTCCCCCTCCTTCTCCTGAAACCCAGCTGTCTCCCAACATGCCAACAAACACTCCCAACTCAACCCTCAGCTGCTCCCTCCGTCTGCCCCAGGGACACAAATCATTATGCGCCCTTCTGTTCCACCGCCATTTTTTCTCCTATTTTTAGGTCTTTGTATAATATTTTTTATTTCAGTCAGTGTATGCTTAATTTCTAGTTGGTCCTTCTTCATATCCTCTTAGGTTTTGTTCATTTCCTCCTGGGTCTTGTTCATTTCCTTGTAGTTCTTGGCCTTTTCTAGGAGCCTCTTGAAAAGCCTTATAACTGTGGTTTTGAACTCTATGTCCAGTCGGGGTTTTTTTTACTCCATTTATTCCACATCTGATTTCTTTCCATGTCTCTGCATGGTGGCTGCTTTCCTGAGTTGGTCGACTAGCTTTGTGTGGTAGATATCCTCTAGGGGACAGTGGCTCAGCCACCTCAGTTACTTGAGGTGGATATGGGTTGCAGAGTCTTGTTGAAGTTAAGCCTAGCTTATTGTTGCTAGCACTAGGAAGGTTTGACTTCCAGGCCAATTGGCTGTCAGGTTCAGCCGGGCTCAGGTTGGATGGGCAGAGTCTCTGGACCGAGCAGGCAGCTTCAGCTCCGCCCTATTCTGAACCTGGGTCTCTGTGCCGGATGGCAATGGCTACAAGCACCTGTGAGAGGGAGCTGCCTCCAAGCTCCACCAGCTGCTGGACAATTCAGCCTCTCCCCAAATGAGTCTGCACACCCAACGTCCAACCAGGGCTGTAAAACAATGCAGTCTGGTGGTTTCCCGAATGAGAGAGTAACTCATGATTCCTCTCTGCGTGGCCATGCAGCTCTGCTGTTCCCAAGTTTATGCACACTCTGCACAAGCTCACCATCTGGACAAGCTTGCAGACCCTTGCAGCACTCGAGTTTCAGGGGGCCTCCCCACTGTCCAGTTTTACTCTGTATGATTGTGGGTTCCCCAGACTTTGCCCAGAGCTGTGGAATCAGTGCAGTGGGATGCCTTTTTTTCTCCTGTTTGAGAAAGATGGCCGGGTTTGCAGCTGCCCGCCCTCACCGCTCATACCCTCGGCTCCAAAGCTCAGACACCATGGGTATCTTCAACACTGTCCCCTGACACTCCTCTGAGTCACAGTGTCCGAGCTTCGCTTTTATTTGTGGAATTTTCACTCAGCCAGGTTTCCGGTGATTTTGGACGATGTTTGTTATTTCGTTAAGTTGTAGTTTTGAAATTGCTGAGTATGGCAGCAGGATAGGTGTTTATTTATGCCGCCATCTTGGTTCCTCTCCTGAGATTTTACACTTTTAAAAGGACTCCTGGACAACAAATTCCCTAGGCCCTTTGGTTGGAAAACTGCAGCTTGCGAGCCTCATGTGGCTCGTTAGCCCCTTGAGTGTGGCTCTTCCACAAAATGCCACAGCCTGGGCCAGTCTATTTTGAACAGAGGCGTTAGAAGTTAAAGTTTAAAAATTTTCGCTCTCAAAAGAAATTTCTATCGTTGTACTGCTGATATTTGGCTCTGTTGACGAGTTTGCCAACCACTGGACTAAGCTGTATACTACGTGCCAATCTCATTCTCTAATTAGATGCAAACATATGTGGGTACCTGAGGCAAGGGTTGAAGAGCTTCATCTCTTTCTCTCCCTCTTTACTAATGGGACCTGTTCCCCCTCACCCTCTGACTTCTGATGCATTTGGATTGCTCACCATTTAAAAGCAGCCTGTGATTGCTTCTTTTGTAAATCAGGCAAGCAGACTCCCTCTACATTAGCTATTTGACGCTTTTATTTTCACATATTGGGCTTAACCAGAGTGGAGCGCATCACTACAGGGCTGTGGTTGACACTGGGTGGACATCTGCATCTGTGCTGTGTGGTGTGTGGCTGACCAGTAGGTGAGTACTCCTTCATGTGTGAATAAAGCCACTCCAAGGCTGGTGCTCTCCCCCTCTGCCCAGTGACTGCCTGTGGCCGCTTTATCTGCCCTTCACTCCCACCTGCTGCCAACAGCTCTGTGCTAACGGGATTACAAATACAAAAAGTGGAAAAACATTTTTCATAAACGTTGTTTTATATTTTGTAAAAAAACTCATAAGTCTCTCTGTGTGTTAAACATGAGGTCTTGACTCTGTGGCCATGTTTGAAAACATAAAGTTTTATTAGACTAATCCATTTTCCCAAGTGAAGAAGGAGGAAGAGGAGGAGGAAAAGGAGGAGGAAGAGGAGGGGGGAAGAAAAAGAAGAAGAAGAAGAAGAAGAAGAAGAAGAAGAAGAAGAAGAAGAAGAAGAAGAAGAAGAAGAAGAAGAAGAAGGAGAAGAAGAAGGAGGAGGAAGAGGAGGAGGAGGAGGAGGAGGAGGAGGAGGAGGAGGAGGAGGAGAAGAAGAAGAAGAAGAAGAAGAAGAAGAAGAAGAAGAAGAAGAAGAAGAAGAAGAAGAAGAACAAGGACAAGAACAAGAACAAGTTGTTCTATCAGCCATTTGGAAAGGTTTATGGCAATGGAAATTGGGAAAATGGGGAAATTACATGGATGGACAAAATCAAGACATTAGAAATTGCAATCAGGCCAATTTCATTAGTCTGAATGTTTCTCACTTCTTTCCACCACTGCCCCCACATGATTTTCTGGCTATTGGAACCTAAAAGATGGGATTGAGAACATTTATTTTTTTCTTTCCTGGGAACAATGAGAGAAACAATTGAGCTGCAGATGTATCTAGACTTCTCTGGCAGAGATTCTTAAAGAAATGCTGGGAAGTGTGATACTACAAGTCTTGGCTTATAATAGGCCCTGGAGTATAATCACAATTTTGAGTCTTATAGGTCAGGAAATCCGTTTTCCCAGGATTCCATTCTAAGCAAATTTCCTTGCATTATCCTGGGGAATCACAGGAAAAGAAAAGATGAAATGAAGAACGGGCTCAGTGGCCATGATGGTGCTAGACTGGACAGCTTTTGATCCCATCAAAGAGACCTCAACAGCCAGATTCAGTGTATAGATTACTGTACCCTGTGCATGCGAAAAACACACGTTTTCTCTGTGTCATTGAGTTAGATTTGGGGGCAGAACATGTGTATTTTTTAGCCACACCCATTACCTATTGTATCTGGAGAGAAATCACTGACGGTGAAGCCATCTTTATAGATGGTGGACTATCTACTCTCTGGGGATCCCCATTTCTGAGGTCTTGTAGATATCCAGTGCCAACTCAGGTAATAACGTTGCTGCCTGTGTGGGAGAGAGAGCCTGAAGAGAGGAAGTAGGTGTGTGGGTGTGGGCTGCCTTCCTGTGAGGTGGCCTGCTACCTCTTCTACATTTTGTTGCTAATTCTGAAGATTTCTTTTACATGAGAAGCATTTTGGCTGAGGTTTAGAGGCCACCGCCCAACCCTGGGCTGGAAAAAACACCTGTAATTAGGGGAGAGTATAGTGGTCAGGATTGTCTCAAAGTGTGTTGGGGATTTCCCTCCCTCTGGGGCGGGCGGGATATCTGGCTGGATCACCAGTATACCCATCCAGTCTTGCTTAACCCATTGATACACCTGTGGGCTTACAGGAAAATAGAACAGAAATGTGGCATCAGAGATCCACGTTCATGCCTGTATTCCAGACCCTCTTACCTGTGCTGCCTGCTATTTTTCTATTGGTAAACTCATGGTGATGACATTTGTCCTTTTTACTTCTTGAGATTCATATAAAAACAAAATGCAATAGTGTGAAGAAAAGAACTTGGACTGGCAAAGTGTCATTGTTACCGCTGCAGTTTATCAAATCTGTCTGTAGGGAAGCCAAGGTTCACTTCCTGTTATCACTTTTGCCCAGGGTGACCTTGTCAAAGGGGTACTCTGCCAGGTGGCTTCCAGGGCCCCAAGCTTGCTACTCTGAATCAACATACATTAATATCTGTGTTTCTGAATGAACGGAAACATTTCTGCTAAATTTGAAGAACCCCTAACCCTTTATTTCAATGCTGGCCCAATCCCATTCTCTTTGCTTGTTCCCCAGAGGCAACTACTATGATCAATTCAAGACCCTTTTATTTTTCTTATTTTTATTCACAAAAATTTAAAAATTGATTTCAGAAACAAAGGGAGAGGGAGCGAGGGAAACATCAATAATGAGAGATAATCATTGATCTGCTTCTTACAGGCCCCCAACTAGAGATTGAACCCCCAACACAGACATGTGCCCTGACCTGGAATTGAACTGGGACCTCCGTCTTCATAGGTCCATGCTCAACCACTGAACCACCAATGTAGGGCTAGGCCATTTTAAAAGGTACTTTTGCTGTGCACATACACCCATATTCACCAGGGCCCCAGCCCATCCGCCTCACTTCACCCCCACCCACCACACTGTTCATAAGGGCATGATTCATTTTGTGATTTCCAGGGTCCCACGGAACACCTCCTCCCTCCATCCCTGGAGATCCTAAGCTGATTGTGGGGATGGGTGGGCGGAGAGACTCTTGGATACCTTTTTAGAACTTACAAGGTGAGGGATTGACGCACACCAACCAACCAAAGACCTTGATTTAGGATCCAAGAACTTTATTGCAAGATGGTCAAACCCATTAGGGCAATATTGCCATATGCATTCCCACCATGTGACCAGAGGAAGTCACACCCCTTCTTCCCCTCTGGCCGTGGGAAAGAAGCCCAAGCTCAGTTCAGTTCTTTTAATCGTCCAGGGAGAGCTTGTCCATGAGGTGCTCCTCAAGGCTCTCTTCCGGGTTCTTCGGGTACATGGGGAAGGTGCTGACATGCACCCTGAGCTCTTCAATGGATTTCACCTGCGCGTGCAGAGTGCTTTTCCCCAGGAAATCCAACAGAAGGGCGTCCTCCTTCACCGTGGCCAGCTGCTGCAGATAGCTGAGGTCCTGGCTGACCTGCACGGCCAGGTCCATGGCGTGGTCCAGGGCCTTGAGGCTGCTGTCCCAGTGGTTGTGCTCAGGCCAGTTGGCGATGCTGTAGTAGTGGCACGTGTAGCGGCTGCGTTGTTTCTGCATCTGGATGAGCTCCCCGACGTGCTCCTTCAGCAGGGCGGCCTGTCCCAGGAGACATTCGCTCGCGTACTTGTGGGCCATCTGCTCTTTGAAGTAGCAGGCCATGGACTCGTACACGTAGATGACATAGAGCTCCAGGTGGATCTGGTGGTTGACGGCACACTCGCAGGCGGGGTCGTAGCTACTGGATTGCCACGGCGGAGTGGCCATGGCGGAGGCCTCGGGGGTCGCGGCCAAAGAAGCCCAGGCGGGGCGGAGGCGGGGGCTGCGGAGCTGGCAGCGGCGGTGGGTGATTCGAGGTGACGGGGTCCTCTGATGCTACCCAGGGTGAACGGCCTCGGTGGCCTCACCCAGGGTCCGCGACCGAGGCGGCCAACGGCCGGCTACTCGGCAGTTGGGTCGCTGCTGGCCGGCCAACGGTCGGTTAGAGTCCCCGTGGGGGGGGGGGGGGGATTGTGAGGAGCAGCGTTCAATGTTCCACGTTCCACTTGGAAACCTGCTGGCTGTCTCCAGACCTCCCTTCCTTCCTTCCTTCCTTCCTTCCTTCCTTCTTTCCTTCCTTCCTTCCTTCCTTCCTTCCTTCCTTCCTTCCTTCCTTCCTTCCTTCCTTCCTTCCTTCCTTCCTTCCTTTCTTTCTTTCTTTCTTTCTTTATTTCTATCTTTCTTTCTTTCTTTCTTTCTTTCTTTCTTTCTTTTTTATTTTATTTACAATATAACTTATATTTAATAGTAGTACATATGTTTTCCTCCCCCCGCAATATCCTCCCCCCAGCCTCCCCCACCCCCAGCACATGTCCCCACCTGCCTCCCTCCCCACCCCAGAGTCTTTCATTCATTGGTTATGCTCATATGTATGCATACAAGTCCTTCGGTTGATCTCCCCCAGCATCTGCCTCCCCTCCACTCCAGCCTTCCCCCTGTAGTTTGACAGCCTATTCGAGGCCACCCTGCCTCTATATCAATCACTCTCCCCTGTTTCTTTTCTTCAAAAATATCTTGCCTCTGCATACTGAAAACAAACGTATAAGAGCAAAAAAAGTTTGAGTGTCAGTTTCAATGTCCAACTGTTCTGAGTCCCAGTTTCAATGTCAAATAGTTCTTCATGTGTACATGTCAGCAATGGTATCCAGATGGTGGACACATCGTGGAAATGCAAGATCCATCCTCTCTGGTATGGTCCTGGGCCGCCTGCAGCCACGCAAAGCTGCCGACTGCTAGCATGGCAAGGTGTCGTCAGCGTCCCCCATCTCTGGACCGTCCTCGTGGCTGGAACAGGCCGGTCAGTTCCTCACTGTTGCAGGAACCCACATGGTCTCGGAGTTGTTCTCTGCAAACACACAAACACATTCTCGACCAAAAGTTAACAAAGGGATCCTCTCTGCAAAACAGACTTGGGATTCTTCTTATTTTTGCCTAAATGATTTTCCTTTGGCTTATTTTGACACCATGTGTGTTTTTTTTATGGGTGTCCTGCACCTGGTTTTACAAATGGAATTTTCTTTTGGGGAATAAGAATTTTCTACATGTGTTTTACTTATAGGATATTTTTCCTTACATGATATTACCCCACTGTCCCCCCATTTTCTTATTAATGGGGACATTTGGAAATTTTATCTTGCAGTCTTGGTAATTTATATTTTAATTTTTGCATACAAATCTTACTGCTTTAGGTTCTTTGGATGTTAGGCAATTTTGCAGTGAGATGAACTACTAAGAGATAATTTAGTTAATGTTTTAGGAAAAGCTTTTTGGCCAGTACAGTTAGATTTTCTTGAGTATTCACTTATTTCACTTGTCCAATTTAAATTAATCTGAAAACTTGATTACTATTTTACTGTCAATTTTAATACTCACGCAGAAATCTTAGTTTACCCAGTAAATACTTGTGGAAAGGAATATTTGCATTTTTGAGTAGGTCCTCAGAATTCCTTGTAATAAATTAAATTTAGATATAGGGCAGCTATTACTGGCCGAGTCTCTGTCTACCATCTGGGTCCCGGTGTGAGTTGAGCGTGGGAGGCGTAGCAGCCGTGGGGGTAGGAGACCTTCCTCAGGAGGGGTGAGAATTGAAGCCCCTGCAAGGTTTGTGGATGAGGGTCTGTGCCCCACCTCTGTTGATCTTTTAGTTCTCTCCTGTTGGCCCCTCTGAGACTGTGCCTGTCTTAGGTTGTTCCTTCCCTGAGGAATCTTACCCATCTCTGGCTAACCAGCCATCCTCCGGGGCCAAACAGGGTGATGTGAGGTTCAGTCCTGTCTCCTTTGTAGTCTATGCCCCCGTGGCCTCCACGTCCAACACCTGCCTTGGGGTCCTCTCGCCTGCTGGTGGGGTCCCTGTACTGATCACATATCTCGGGTGACCCAGGTTTCTTCTCCATAGAGGGCCCAGCTCACGCCACTGGTCGAGAGAAAGATCCATGGTGCCAGCTGCCCAGAGACTTCAGCCACAGCTTGAACTGAAAGTCCATGCATCAGCTGTGTGTATTTGGATAATAAGAAGAGGGTCTCTCTTGGCAAAAAGGCCAGAGGGGCCAATATAGAATGCTCGGATGCCTTCCCAGTGACTTAATCCCTTCTGAAAGGGATTAATTTTTTTCCTATCCTTTTTTTAAGTTGCTGCCCAACATTCAAAGAATTAGTTTGTAAGTTTATTTGGGATAATTGTATAATATGCTGTTGTCAAATATCAAATATTATAATGATATAGTAGAATAATATCATGTAAGGGTATTGCTGTGTCACGGGAGGATAAGGAGGGCCTAGCCTAAGAACTGGTGTCCATAAGAGGTGACATGCTCTAGGCCATGTTAATTGAATCTCAAACTAGCTGCCAATTTTTTTATAACTTTATATAAACTTTGTCAGGGATGTAAAAACACAAATCACTTACCTTAGTTCAAGCATTCAAATATATTGACTTTCCCTCTTACTCCCACAACCTGCCACTTAGCCTGAGGTTTGACATTTTAATGGACTTTTCTCAGTCTCTGGATCCATTCTTGTTCATCGGTCTATGTCATTGATTGTATTCCTCAAATGAGTGAGATCATGTGATATTTGTCTTTCTCTGCCTGGCTAATTTCACTTAGCATAATGATCTCTAATTCCATTCATGCTGTTACAAATGGTAGGAGTTCTTTCTTTTTTACTGCAGCGTAGTATTCCATTGTGTAAATGTACCATAGTTTTTTAATCCACTCATCTGCTGATGGGCACTTAGGCTGTTTCCAAGTCTTAGCTATGATAAATTGTGCTGCTATGAACGTAGGGGTACATATATCCTTTCTAATTCGCCTTTCTAGTTTCTTGGGGTATATTCCTAGAAGTGGGATCACTGGGTCTAATAGGAGCTCCATTTTTAGTTTTTTGAGGAAACTCCATACTGTTCTCCACAGTGGCTGCACTAGTCTACAATCCCACCAACAGAGCAGGAGAGTTCCTTTTTCTCCGCATCCTCGCCAGCACTTGTCGTTTGTTGATTGGTTGATGTAAGCCATTCTGACAGGTGTGAGATGGTACCGCATAGTCGTTTTGATTTGCATCACTCGGATAATTAGTGACTTTGAGCAAGTTTTCATATGTCTCTGGGCCTTCCTTTTGTCTTCTTTAGAAAAGGTTCTATTTAGGTTTGTTGCCCATTTTTTTATTGGATCATTTGTCTTCCTATTATTGAGTTGTGTGAGTTGCCTGTAGATGCTTGAGATTAAACCTTTATCACTGATAACATTTCCAAATATGTTCTCCCATACAGTGGGTTTTCTTGTTGATTTGTTGATGGTTTCTTTAGCTGTGCAAAAGCTTTTGATTTTGATATACTCCCATTTGTTTATTCTGTCTTTAGCTTCCATTGCCCTAGGAGCAGTATCATCAAAGAAGTTCTTTTGGCATATGTCTGAGATTTTATTTCCTGTAGATTCCTCTAATGTTTTTATGGTTTCCCGTCTTACATTTAAGTCCTGTGTCCATTTGGAGTTTATTTTTGTGTATGGTGTAAGTTGGTGCTCTAGTTTCATTTTTTTGCATGTATCTGTCCAATTTTCCCAACACCATTTATTGAAGAGACTATCTTGACGCCATTTTATGTTCATACCTCCTTTGTCAAATATTAATTGAGCCTAGTGGTTTGGGTTGATATCTGGATTCTCTATTCTATTCCATTGATCTATATGTCTGTTCTTGTGCCAGTACCAGGCTGTTTTGAGAACAGTAGCTTTGTAATACAGCTTGAAATCTGATATGGAAATCCCACCGACTTTGTGCTTCTTTCTCAGGATCGCTGTGGCTATCCGGGGCCTTTTTTTATTCCAGATGAATTTTTGGAGAGTTCTTTCTAGGTCTGTGAAGTATGCCATTGGTATTTTAATGGGGATTGCATTAAATTTATAGATTGCTTTAGGTTTTATGGACATTTTAATTATGTTGATTCTCCCAATCCATGAACATGGTATGTTCTTCCATCTTTTTACAACTTCCTCTATCTCTTTTTTTTTTTTAGCGTCCTGTAGTTTTCTGCGAATAGGTCTTTTACCTCCTTAGCTAAGTTTATTCCTAAGTATCTTAATTTTTTTGGTGTGATGGTAAATGTGATTGCTTTTTTAGTCTCCCTTTCTGTAAGTTCACTATTGATGTATAGGAATGCCATAGATTTCTTGGCATTGATTTTGTAGCCTGCTACGTTGCTGAACTCATTTATTAAGTCTATTAGCTTTTTTATGGAGTCTTTCGAGGTTTTTATGTACAATATCATGTCATCTGCAAATAAGGATACCTTTACTTCTTCTTTTCCAATTTGGATGCCTTTTGTTTCTTCTTCTTGTCTAATTGCAATGGCTAATAATTCCAGTACTATGTTGAATAGGAGTGGTGAGAGTGGGCAACCCTGTCTTGTTCCTGTTCTTAAGGGAAATGGTTGCAGTATTTACATATTGAGTATGATGTTTGCTGTGGGTTTATCATATATGGCTTTTATTATGTTGAGGTATGATCCTTCTATTCCTACCTTGTTGAGAGTTTTTATCAAGAAAGGGTGTTGGATTTTGTCAAATGCTTTTTCTGCATCAATTGATATGACTATGTGATTTTTATCTCTCAATTTGTTTATGTGATGTATCACATTTATTGATTTGCGGATATTGTACTATCCTTGAATTCCTGGGATAAATCCTACTTGGTCATGATGTATGATCTTTCTGATGTACTGCTGGATCCGATTTTTTAGAATTTTATTGAGGATTTTGGCATCTATATTCATGAGCGATATTGGCCTGTAATTCTATTTCATTATGTCATCTTTATCTAGTTTTGGTATTAGGGTGATGTTAACTTCATAGAAGGAGTTTGGAAGTGTTCCATCCTCTTGAATTTTCTAGAATAGTCTGAGGAGGATAGGTTTTAGTTCTTCCTTGAATGTTTGGTAAAACTCCCCTGTGAAGCCGTCTGGCCCTGGGCTTTTGTTTGCTGGAAGCTTTATGATGACTGCTTCAATTTCTTCTACAGTTATTGGTATATTGAGTTGTTTAGATTCTTCCTGATTGAGTTTTGGGAGGTTATATTTTTCTTGGAATATATCCATTTCCTCCCAGTTGTCCAGTTTGTTGGAGTAGAGTTGTTCATAATATTTTTTAACATTCTTTGTATTTCAATGGGGTCTGTTGTTATTTCACCTCTTTCATTTCTGATTTTATTTATTAGGGTCCTCTCTCTTTGCTTCTTGGTGAGTCTGGCTAGAGGTTCATCAATCTTGTTTAATCTTTCAAAGAACCAGCTTTTGGTTTTGTTGATCTTCTATATTGTTTCTTTGGTCTCTATGTCATTTATTTCTGCTCTGATCTTTACTATTTCATTCCTTCTGCTTACACTGGGCTTTTCTTGCTTTCTTTTTAACACTTTGAGTTGTTGGGTTAGATAATTTATTGCTGCTGTTTCTAGTTTTTTGCAGTAGGATTGTAAAGCTATGAACTTCCCTCTCAGAACTGGTTTCACTGTGTTCCATAGACTTTGGCTTATTGTGCTATCATTGTCATTTGTTTCCATGATGTTTTCTATCTCTTCCTTGATCTCTATAGTAACCCAGTCATAGTTTAATAGCATGCTGTTTAGTCTCCATGTGTTTGATTTCTTTGGATTGTTTCTATTGTAGTTGATTTCCAGGTTTATGCCATTGTGATCTGAGAATATGTTTGATATGATTTCTACCTTCTTGAATTTGGAGAGACTTTGCCTATGACCCAACACATGGTCTATCTTTGAGAATGACCTATGGGCACTTGAAAAGAATGTATATTCTGTGGCTTTGGGGTGAAATGATCTGAAGATGTCAATTAATTCCTTCTGGTCTAGTGATTCATTGAGGACTGATGTTTCTTTAACTAATTTTTTGTTTAGAGGATTTGTCCAATGGTGATAGTGGGTTATTAAAGTCTCCTACTATGATTGTATTGCTGTCAATCTCTCCCTTGATATCCTCTAGGAGTTTTAGTATATATTTGGGTGCTCCTATATTGGGTGCGTATATGTTTACCAGAGTTATTTCTTCTTGTTGGATTGCTCCCTTTAGTATTATGCAGTGGCCTTCTTTATCTCTTGTTACGTCGTTCACATTGAGATCTATTTTGTCAGATATAAGTATTGCTACCCCAGCTTTTTTTTCCATTTACAATTGTCTGAAGAACCTTTTTCCATCCTTTCTCCCTCAGTCTGTGTGCGTCTTTTTTTTGGACGTGGCTTTCTTGCAGACAGCAGATATATGGGTCGTGTTTCCTTTTCCAGTCTATTACCCTATGTCTTTTGATTGGAGCGTTTAAGCCGTCTACATTTAAAGTTATTATTGATAGGTAGTTATTTGTAGCCATTTTTGTTCTTTTCCCCTGTGTTCTTTCTTTGATTCCTGTTGCTTTTTACAGCAGACACTTTTGCATTTATTGCATTGCTGGTTTGTTGATAATGTATTCCCTTAGACCTTTTTTTGTCTGTGAAGCTCCTGATTTGACCCTCAATTTTGATTGGTAGCCTTGCTGGGTACAGTATTCTAGGATTCAGACCCTTTATTTTCATGACTTTGTATATTTCATTTCAATGCCTTCTGGCCTGAAAAGTTTATATTGAGAAATCATTTGCTAATCTGATGGGGGTTCCTTTGTAGGTGAGTTTCTGTCTCTCTCTGGCAGCTTTTAAGATTCTCACTTTGTTGTTGATGTTTGCCAGTTTAATTATAGTATGCCTTGGTGTAGGTCTTTTGGGGTTTAATTTGCTTGGAACTCTGTGAGCTTCTTGGATTTGTGTGGGTTTTTTCTTTCCTATATCAGGGAAGTTTTCTGTCATTATTTCTTCCAACAAGTTTTCTATTCCTTGCTCAGTTTCCTGTCCCTCTGGAAGCCCTGTTTGCGTATTTTGTTTTGTTTCATGTTGTCCCAAAGTTCCCTTAGGCTCTCCTCCTGCTTTTTAATTTTTTTTCTAGAAGCTGCTCTACTTGGCTATTTTTTCCTACCTTGTCTTCCAGTTCACTGATGCAGTCCTATGCTTTATCTAGTCTACTCCTGATACTTTCTATGGAGTTCTTTACCTCAGCAATGTCACTTTTCATTTCTTCTTGGGTCTTCTTCATTTCTTCTTGGTCTTCTTCATTTCTTCATTGTTCTTCTTCATTTGTTTGTAGTTCTTCATGGCTCTTCTACATTTCCTCTTGATTCCTCTTCACTTCCTCATGGTTATTACTCATATTGGCTTCTGTTCACTTCAGCCACCCCATGACCATTTCTCTGAACTCTCTCTCTGACAGATTGCTTGCTTCCATTTCGTTTACTTCTTTTTCTGGTGAGGCTTGTTTTTCTTTCATTGGTGGGCTATATCTTTGTCTCCCCTTGGTCTCTCTTCTCTGTGTGTCTTGTTATGTAGTTCTCACTCTCCTGTGTTGATTTAAAGGCTCAAACTACAACACAACCAGGTTCAGCACACCAGGCACTGAAGAAGAATGTATTCACAGTACTGGTAACTCCAAATTAAAGTTGATTGCCAGAGGACGGTAAATTAGGTGATAGGTGGGAAAAAAGAGAGCAAGAGAAAACCCACTCACAGACACAAAAGAAAGAAAGAAAGAAAGAAAGAAAGAAAGAAAGAAAGAAAGAAAGAAAGAAAGAAAGAAAAAAAGAAAGAAAGAAAGAAAGAAATGCCAAAATAAAATTGGGAAAAGGGGAAGGATTAAGAAGAAAGGAAAAGGGAGTAAACTATAAATATGGGTTGAAAGCTCCTAAAGGACTGCCAGTAATCCCGGCAAAAGCCCACAACGAGTACCTGGAGATTGATAAAAACTACATAAAACAACTATCAAGGAAGGTTAGGGAACACAGAAGCTTAAATCTATCAAAAAAAAAAACAATGTAAACATCACCAAAACACAAAACAGTGCCAAACCCTCCCTCACAAAACAAATTAAAAGAAAAGAATAACCAAACCAATCTCACAAACATGAATAAAATATAAACAACATCAGCAGGACCGAGAGAAAAACAGTTTAGGCTAGTGAATTCGGAAAAGCGTTAGATGTGGATGGACTTGGAGCAGGTGGTTGGAGATTGGCTATAAAAGTGGGGTAAATTTTTGACAGGGGGTACAAAGAGAGAATAAGGAAAATATAAACCAGAAAAAGTGTATGGGGAACAAGACACTAACTAAGTAAAGGTTAGCAAGAGAGTGCTGGCATGAGCATGAAGTTGAAGTAGAGTAAAAAGATACTAAAGGGTAGATGAAAAAAGACTGTATAACACTAATCTCTAAGTAGAATAAAGATGAAATAAAATGGCACTTAAAAAAGTTTAAATAGTAGTAGAAATAAAATTGATTCCTTAATTTGTGTTACACAAGAGTCAATTTGATTCAGCCCCTAGGTGGCAGTGTTTCTGAATTGACCCCTGGGTCTATTGGTCCTCTCTAGCCTGAATTAAAATCCCGCTATGTCTATGATATTCTCTGCTGATTTGTGGAAATAGGCTACCCCAGAGGTGTCTCTCTAATGGTGAGCACCTGTTCTGATCCCCAGCCTCAGCAAAACAGCTCGCCCAGGTGGTCTCCCAGGTTATCCTCCACCAGGGGATCCCCCGTTCTTGGTTCAGTGCTGAGGAATTCGGGATTGGAGAGGACAAAGGCAGGCGTGGGAATTCACGTCCTGCTGGTATGTTTGCGCGAAACCCATTTCCCCCTTGGGTTTGGCAGCCCGCTCCCTCCCAAAACTGCCAGGCTGGCCTTCTCTGTCAGATCCAAAAGGGTTGCCCTCTATGTATCGCCCCTGCCACCAGCTCCGAGGGCCCTCTTCCTTGTTTGCCGGCTCCAAAAGCCACGGACTTTTCCTCTTTTTTTTCCCCCAGGCTCAAATCTCCGTGTATTACCAGCTCCCCTAATCCCAGGAGAGATCTGACCTTTCCATGGTGGAGTATAGGGTTCCTAGGAATCCGCTTCTGCGCCAACTAGGAACCAATGTTGTGGGGGGTCTCAACCGCCTAGTGGGTACCCCATCTGTAAAATCTTCAGGCTCTTTCCCTTTAAGATGGCGCAGTTCGCCTCTGACCCAGGCTCCACGAGAGAACCCAGCCGCATGGAGCCACTCCGTTAAGGGAGGCTAATCTAAGCAGTCCCCCTCCTTCTCCCAAAGCCCAGCTGTCCCCCGACTCACCAACAAACACTCCCCGCTCAACCCTCAGCTGCTCCCTCCGTCTACCCTGGTACACAAATGATTACACGTCCTTCTGTTCCGCCGCCATCTTTTCTCTCCTCAGATTATTTGCATTCTTGAGTAGGTCCTGAGCATTCCTGGTAATACACTGCATTTAGATATAGAGCAGCTATTGCTGGCCAAGTCTCTGTCTGCCACCTGGGTCCCACTCTGAGTTGTGCGTGGGAGGCGAAGCAGCCGTGGGGGCAGGAGACTTCCCTCAGGAGGGGTGAGAATTCAAGCTCCTGCAAGGTTTGTGGGTGAGGGTTTGTGCCCCACCTGTGTTGACCTTTTACCTCTCTCCTGTTGGCCCCTCTGCGATTGTGCCTGTCTTAGGTTGTTCCCTCCCTGAGGAATATTACCCGTCTCTGGCTAACCTGCCATCCTCAGGGGCCAAACAGGGTAATGTGAGGTTCTGTTCTGTCTTCTTTGTAGTCTATGCCCCCATGGCCTCCACGTCCAGCACCTGCGTTGGGGTCCCCTCGCCTGCTGGTGGGGTCCCGGTACTGATACATATCTTAAGGTACCCAGGTTTCTTCTCCAGAGAGGGCCCAGCTCACACCATTGGTCAAGAGACAGATCCATGGTGCCATCCGCCCAGAGGCTTCAACCACAACATGAACTGAAAGCTCAGGCATCAGCTGTGTGTATTTGGATAGTAGGAAGAGGGTCCCTCTTGGCAAAAAAGGGCAAGAGGGGTCAATATAGAATGCTCGGGTGCCTTCCCAGTGCCTTAATTCCTTCTCAAATGGATTAATTCCTTTCCTATTCTTGTTTTAAATTGCTGCCCAACATTCAAAGAATTAGTTTGTAAGTTTATTTGGGATAATTGTATAATATGCTGTTGTCAAATATCAAAAATTATAATGACATTGTAGAATAATATCATGTAAGGGAATTATGGTGTCACGGGAGGTTAAGGAGGGTCTAGCCTAAGGACTAGTATCCATAGGAGATGACAAGCTCTAGGCCATGTTAATTCACAATCTCAAACTAGCTGCCAATTTTTAAAAATAACTTTATATAAACTTTGTCAGGAATGTAAAAACACAAATTACTTACCTTATTTCACGAATTCAAATATATTGACTTTCTCCCTTACTCCCACCTGCGCGACTTACCCTGAGGGTTGACATTCTGATGGACATTTCCCGGTCTCTGGATCCGTTCTTGTTCATCAGTCTATGCAATTCATTATATTCCTCAAATGAGTGAGATCATGTGATATTTGGCTTTCTCTGCCTGGCTAATTTCACTTAGCATAATGCTCTACAAATCCATCCATGTTGTTACAAATTGTAGAAGCTCCTTCTTTTTTGCTGCAGCCTAGTATTCCATTGTGTAAATGTACCATAGTTTTTACCACTCATCTGCTGATGGGCACTTAGGCTGTTAGCAAATCTTAGCTATGGTAAATTATGCTGCTATGAACATAGGGGTACATATATCGTTTCTAATTCGTGTTTTTAGTTTCTTGGGGTACATTCCTAGAAGTGGGATCACTGGGTCGAATGTGAGTTCCATTTTTAGTTTTTTGAGAAAACTCCATACTATTCTTCACAGTGGCTGCACTAGTCTACAATCCCACCAGCAGTGCACGAGAGTTCCTTTTTCTCCGCATCCTTGCCAGCACTTGTCGTTTGTTGATTTGTTGATGTAAGCCATTTCTGACAGGTGTGAGATGGTAGTGCATAGTCGTTTTGATTTGCATCTCTCAGATAATTAGTGACTTTGAGCAAGTTTTCATATGTCTCTGGGCCTTCCTTTTGTCTTCTTTCGTGAAGATTCTATTTAGGTCTGTTGCCCATTTTTTTATTGGATCATTTGTCTTCCTTATATTGAGTTGTGTGAGTTGCCTGTAGATCCTTGAGATTAAATCTTTATCACTGATAACATTTGCAAATATGTTCTCCCATACAGTGGGTTTTCTTGTTGTTTTGTTGATGGTTTCTTTAGCTGTGCAAAAGCTTTTGATTTTGATGTAGTCCCATTTGTTTATTTTGTCTTTAGCTTCCATAGCTCTAGGGGCAGTATCATCCAAGAAGTTCTTTTGGCATATGTCTGAGATTTTATTTCCTGTAGCTTCCTCTAATGTTTTTATGGTTTCCCATCTTACGTTTAAGTCTTGTAACCAATTGGAGTTTATTTTTCTGTATGGTGTAAGTTGGTGGTCTAGTCTCATTTTTTTGCATGTATCTGTCCAATTTTCCCAGCACCGTTTATTGAAGAGACTGTCTTGACTCCATTTTATGTTCATGCCTCCTTTGTCAAATATTAATTGAGCCTAGTGGTTTGGGTTGATATCTGGATTCTCTGTTCTATTCCATTGATCTATATGTCTGTTCTTGTGCCAGTACCAGGCTGTTTTGAGAACAGTAGCTTAGCAATACAGCTTGAAATCTGATATTGAAATCCAACCGACTTTGTGCTTCTTTCTCAGGATTGCTGTGGCTATTCTGGGCCTTTTTGTATTCCAGATGAATTTTTGGAGAGTTCTTTCTAGGTCTGTGAAGTATGCCATTGGTATTTTAATGGGCAGTGCATTAATTTATAGATTGCTTTGGGTAGTATGGACATTTTAATTATGTTGATTCTCCCAATCCATGAACATGGTATGTTCTTCCATCTGTTTACATTTTCCTCTATCTCTTTTTAGTGTCCTGTAGTTTTCTGCGAATAGGTCTTTTACCTCCTTAGTTAAGTTTATTCATAGGTATCTTAATTTTTTTGGTGTGATGGTAAATGGGATTGCTTTTTTAGTCTCTCTTTCTGTAAGTTCACTATTAGTGTATAGAGATGCCATAAATTTCTTCACATTAATTTTGTAGCCTGTTACATTGCTTAACGCACTTATTAAGTCTATTAGCTTTTCTATGGAGTCTTTTGGGTTTTTTATGTACAATATCATGTCATCTGCAAATAAGGATAGCTTTACTTCTTCTTTTCCAATTTGGATGCCTTTTATTTCTTCTTCTTGTCTAATTGCAATGGCTAATACTTCCAGTACTATGCTGAACATTAGTGGTGAGAGTGGGCAAGCCTGTCTTGTTCCTGTTCTTAGGGGAAATGGTTGCAGTTTTTGCCCATTGAGTATGATGTATGCTGTGGGTTTATCATATATGGCTTTTATTATGTTGAGGTATGATCCTTCTATTCCTACCTTGTTGAAAGTTTTTATCAAGAAGGGGTGTTGGATTTTGTCAAATGCTTTTTCTGCATCAATTGATATGACTATGTGATTTTTATCTCTCAATTTGTTTATGTGATGTATCACATTTATTGATTTGCGGATATTGTACCATCCTTGCATTCCTGGGATAAATCCTACTTGGTCATGGTGTATGATCTTTTTGATGTACTGCTGGATCTGATTTGATGGAATTTTATTGAGGATTTTGGCATCTATATTCATGAGGGATATTGGCCTGTAATTCTCTTTCATTGTGTCATCGTTATCTGGTTTTGGTATTAGGGTGATGCTAGCTTCATAGAAGGGGTTTTGAAGTGTTCCATCCTCTTGAATTTTCTGGAATAGTCTGAGGAGTATAGGTTTTAGTTCTTCCTTGAATGTTTGGTAAAACTCCCCTGTGAAGCCGTCTGGCCTTGGGCTTTTGTTTGCTGGAAGCTTTTTGATGACTGTTTCAATTTCTTCCACAGTTATTGGTCTATTAAGTTGTTAAGATTCTTCCTGATTGAGTTTTGGGAGGTTATATTTTTCTTGGAATATATCCATTTCCTTCAGATTGTCCAGTTTTTTGGAGTAGAGTTGTTCATAGTACATTTTAACAATCCTTTGTACTTCAATGGGGTCTGTTGTTATTTAACCTCTTTCATTTCTGATTTTATTTATTAGGGTCCTCTCTCTTTGCTTCTTGGTGAGTCTGGCTAGAGGTTCATCAATCTTGGTTATCCTATCAAAGAACCAGCTCTTGGTTTTGTTGATCTTCCGTATTGTTTCTTTGGTCTCTATGTCATTTATTTCTGCTATGATCTTTACTATTTCATTCCTTCTGCTTACACTGGGCTTTTTTTGTTGCTTTCTTTCTAACTCTTTGAATTGTTGTGTTAGATAATTTATTGCTGCTGTTTCTAGTTTTTTTTTGTTTTTTTTTTTTGCAGTAGGATTGTAGAGCTGTGAACTTCCCTCTCAGAACTGTTTTCACTGTGTCCCATAGATTCTGGATTGTTGTGCTATCATTGTCATTTGTTTCAATTATGTTTTCTATCTGTTCCTTGATCTCTCTAGTAACCCTGTCATAGTTTAATAGCATGCTGTTTAGTCTCCATGTGTTTGATTTCTTTGGATTGTTTCTATTGTAGTTGATTTCCAGCTTTATGCCCCTTTGATCTGAGAATTTGCTTGATATGATTTCTATCTTCTTGAATTTGGAGAGACTTTGCCTATGACCCAATACATGGTCTATCTTTGAGAATGACCTATGGGCACTGTAAAAAAAATTATATTCTGTGGCTTTGGGGTGAAGCGATCTGAAGATGTCAATTAATTCCATCTGGTCTAGTGAGTCATTGAGGATTGATGTTTCTTTACTGATGTTTTGTTTAGAGGATTTATCCAATGGTGATAGTGGGGTATTAAAGTCTCCTACTATGATTGTATTGCTGTCTATCTCTCCCTTGATATGTTCTATGAGTTTTTGTATGTATTTGGTTGCTCCTGTATTGGGTGCGTATATGTTTACCAGAGTTATTTCTTCTTGTTGGATTGCTCCCTTTAGTATTATGCAGTGGCCTTCTTTATCTCTTGTTACGTCGTTCACATTGAGATCTATTTTGTCAGATATAAGTATTGCTACCCCAGCTTTTTTTTCCAGTTCCAATTGTCTGAAGAACCTTTTTCCATCCTTTCTCCCTCAGTCTGTGTGCGTCTTTTTTTTTTTTTTTTTGAGGCGGGTTTCCTGTAGACAGCAGATATATGGGTCGTGTTTTCTTGTCCAGTCTATTACCTTATGTTTTTTGATTGGAGCATTTAAACCATTTACATTTAAAGTTATTATTGATAGGTACTTATATTGCCATTTTTGTTCTTTACTCCTATGTTCCTTGTTCACTTCCTATTTCTTGTTACAGCAGGCCCTTTAGCATTTCTTGCATTGCTGGTATGGTTGTAATGAATTCCCTTAGTCATTTTTTTTCTGTGAAGCTCCTGATTTGACCTTCCATTTTAATTGCTGGCCTTGCTGGGTATAGTATTTTAGGATTCAGACCCTTACTTTGCATGACTTTAAATTTCATTCCATTATTTCTGGCCTGATACATTTCTCTTGAGAGATCACTTGTTAGTCTGATGGGGGTTCCTTTGTAGGTGACTTTCTGTCTCTCTCTGGCAGCTTTTAATATTCTTACTTTGTCATTGTTATTTGCCAATTTAATTATAATGAGCCTTGGCGTAGGTTTTTTGGGGATTATTTTGCTTGGGACTCTGTGAGCTTCTTGGATATGTGTGGGTTTTTTCTTTCCTATATGTGGGAAGGTTTCTGTCATTATTTATTGAACAGGTTTTCTATTCCTTCCTCAGTTTCCTGTCCTTCCGGAAGCTCAATTATATGGAAGTTGTTTTGTTTCATGTTGTCCCAAAGTTCCCTTAGGCTCTCCTTCTGCTTTTTAATTTTTTTTTCTAGAAGCTGCTCTACTTGGTTATTTTTTCATACCTGGTCTTCTATCTCACTGATGCGGTCTTCTGCTTCTTCTAGTCTACTCTTTATATTTTCTATTGAGTTCTTCACTTTAGCAATGTCACTTTTCATTTCTTCTTGGCTCTTCTTCATTTCTTCCAGTGTCTTCATCATTTCCTCTTGGTACTTTTTCAATTCCTCTTGGTTCTTTTTTTTTAAGTCTTTATGGTTGAGTTTATTAATTACATTGTTTTCCCTTTTTTATCCGCCTATATCTCCCCTCCATCCTGTACCTATCCCACCCTCCACACTCACCTCCCCTTCCCCACTGTCCTCTCCCATTGTTGCAAGATTTTTGTCCAGTCTCTAGCTGTACTTCCCACAACCCTTTTCTCCCCAAGAATTGTCAGTCCATTCCCTCTCTATGTCCATGTTTCTGTTATATTCACCAGTTTATCCTGTTCATCAGCCTATCAATTCACGTGATTTTTATGTTCATATGTTGATAGATGTGTATTTGTTGTTCATAATTTATATTTTTACCTTTTTCTTCTTCCTCTTCTTAAAGAATATCTTTCAGCATTTCATATAATATTGCTTTGGTGGTGATGAACTCCTTTAGTTTTTCTTATCTGTGAAGCACTTTATCTTATCTTCAATTCTGAATGATAGCTTTGCTGGATAGAGTAATCTTGGTTGTAGATTCTTGCTACTCATTATTTTGAATATTTCTTGCCACTCCCATCTGGCCGGCATTGTTTCTGTTGAGAAATCCGCTGACAATCGTATGGGTGCTCCCCTGTAGGTAACCAACTGTTTTTCTCTTGCTGCTTTTAATATTCTCTCTTTATCCTTTGCTCTTGGCATTTTAATTATGATATGTCTTGGTGTGGTCCTCTTTAGATTCCTATATTTTGGGGTTCTGTGTACTTCTTGGGCTTTTAAGTCAGTTTCTTTCACCAGGTGGGGGAAGTTTTCAGCCACTATTTCTTCAAGCACGTTTTCATTACCTTGCTCTCTCTCTTTTTCTGGCAGCCCAATAATTCGGATGTTGGCATTCTTGAGGTTGTCCCAGAGGCCTCTTACACTATGTTCAATTATCTGAATTCTTTTTGTTTTTTGCTTTTCCAGCCAAGTGGATTTTGCTTCTTTGTATTTCAAATCTTTGACTTGGTTCTTGTGGCTCTCTGGACTGCTTTTAGGACTTTGGGTAATATTTTTTATTTCAGTCTGTGTATGCTTGATTTGTAGTTGATCCTTTTTCATATCCTTGAGGGTCTCATTCATGTCCTCAGAGGTCTTGTTTATTTCCTTGAGGGTCTCATTCATTTCCTTGTAATTCTCATTCATTTCCTGGTTGGTCTCGTTTATTTCCTCATAGTTCTCATTAAGTTCATCAGCCTTTTCTAGGAGCCTCTTCAAAAGCCTTATAACCATGGTTTTAAAGTCTATGTCTTGTCATCATTTCTCCTCCATTTCTTTCACACCTGATTTCTTTCCATATCTCTTCATGGTGGCTACTTTATGTGGTAGATGTCCCCTAAGGGTCAGTGGCACAGCCTCCCCAGTTACTTGAGATGGGTACTCTTACTGCAATCCTTTATGGGTTGTACAGTATTTTTTAAATTTAACCCCAGCTTGTTGTTGTTAGCCCTAGGAGGGTTTGACTTCCAGGCCAATTGGCTGTGAAGGGAGACTGTGTTCAGGTTGATTGGGTGGAGTCTCTGAGCTATGCAGGTAGTCTCAGTGTTAGCTATGTCCTATGCGGTGCTCCGGGCGCGCGGGTCTCTGTTGGATGGGGATGGCTGCAGGCACTTCCAAGAGATAGCCGCTAGTCTCTTCCCCTTGCCAGACAACTCTGCCTCTCCCCAAATGAGTCTGCACACCCAAAGTCTCGCCCAGGGTTGTAAAATAGGTGGTTTCCGGGACCAGGAGACAAGTTTCCAGGGAGCAAGTCGCGTGTTTGTGCGACACTTGCACACAAACTTCTTTTCCCAGCTACCCGTTTTCTCTGAAGACCAGGAGACCTCTGCCACGCCCGGCTTCCAGGGTGTGTCCCCCGGATCTCGGACCTCGCCTGGCACTGGGGAATCTGTGCAGTGGGATGTCTCCATGTACCCCGGATCTCGGACCTCGCCTGGCCTTGGGGAATCCTTGTATTGGGACGTCTCCGCCCTCCCTGTTGGCAAAATACAGCCGGAGTTGCTGCTCCAGCCCTACAGTCCATGCGCTCGACCAGGATGGCTCCTAACCTGTTTCTGTCTTCAAGGCTGCGCTCCCGCGACTCTTCTGAGTCTCAGTGTCCCACCTTTACTTTTATTTGTGGAGTTTTCACTCAGCCAGCATTCTGGTGATTCTGGGTGATGTTTGTTTTGGTTATTTTGTAGTTTTTGAATCGTTGCGCAGGGCAGAACAATAGGTGTTTACCTATGCCACCATCTTGGTTCTTCTCCTCTTCGTCCTTACTCATACTGTCAAATTTGTCTTCCATTCTTTTCAGCCACATTATGACCATTTCTCTGAATTCTTTCTCTGACGGGTTGTTAACTTCCATTTCGTTTACCTCCTTTTCTGGTGAGGCTTGTTTTTCTTTCTTTTTTTTTCTTCTTTTTTTTTGTGCAAAAGTGGAATTTCTTTTATTTTGGGTAATACCACTAATATTTCTTATGAGAATATAGACATGAATTTTTTTATTGTTCAGTTTATTAATTACATTGTTTCCCCTTTTTTATCCCCCTATATCTTCCCTCCCCCCTGTACCTATCCCACCCTCCGCCCTCACCTCCCCCTCCCCAATGTCCTCTCCCATTGTTGCAAGATTTTTGTCCAATCTCTTGCTGTACTTCCAACAACACTTTTCTCCCCAAGAATTGTCAGTCCATTCCCTCTCTATGTCCATGTTTCTGTTATAGTCACCAGTTTATCTTGTTCATCAGCCTATCAGTTCACTTGATTTTTATGTTCATTTGTTGATAGATGTGTATTTGTTGTTAATAATTTATATTTTTACCTTTTTCTTCTTCCTCTTCTTAAAGAATATCTTTCAGCATTTCATATAATACTGGTTTGGTGGTGATGAACTCCTTTAGATTTTTCTTATCTGCGAAGCACTTTATCTGATCTTCAATTCTGAATGATAGCTCTGCTGGATAAAGTAATCTTGGTTGTAGATTCTTGCTCTTCAATATTTTGAATATTTCTTGCCACTCGCGTCCGGCCTGCATCGTTTCTGTTGAGAAATCCGCTGACAATCGTATGGGTGTTCCCCTGTAGGTAACCAACTGTTTTTCTCTTGCTGCTTTTAATATTCTCTCTTTACCTTTTGCTCTTGGCATTTTAATTATGATGTGCCTCGGTGTGGTCCTCTTAGGGTTCCTATATATTGGGGTTCTGTGCACTTCTTGGACTCCTAAGTCAATTTCTTTCACTAGGTGTGGGAAGTTTTCAGTCACTATTTCTTCAAATAGATTTTCATTGTCTTGGCCTCTCGCTTTTTCTGGCACCCCTATAATTCGGATGTTGGTATGCTTGAGGTTGTCCCAGAGGCCCCTTACCCTATCTTCAATTATCTGAATTCTTTTTGTTTCTTGCTTTTCCAGCTGAGTGGATTTTGGTTCTTTGTATTTCAAATCTTTGACTTGGTTCTTGTGGCCCTCTGGACTGCTTTTAGGACTTTGTGTAATATTTTTTCTTTCAGTCTGTGTATGCTTGATTTCTAGTTGGTCCTTTTTTTTTTATCTGTGAGGGTCTGGTTCGTATCCTCAGAGGTCTTGTACATTTCCCTGAGGGTCTCATTCATTTCCTTGTAAGTATCATTCGTCTCCTTGTAATTCTCATTCATTTGCTGGTTGGTCTTGTTTATTTCCTGGTAATTCTCATTAAGTTGATCGGCCTTTTGTAGGAGCCTCTTGAAAAGCCTTATAACTGTGGTTTTGAACTCTATGTCTTGTTGTCTTTTCTCCTCCATTTCTTTCACACCTGATTTCTTTCCATGTCTCTGCATGGTGGCTGCTTTATGTGGTGGCTATCCTCAAAGGGACAGTGGCTCAGCCTCCCCAGTTACCTGGGGGGTGGGTACCCTTACTGCAATCCTTTATGGGTTGTATTCAGTGTTTTTGAATTTAAACCCAGCTTGTTGTTGTTAGCCCTAGGAGGGTTTCACCCCCAGGCCAATTGGCTGTGAAGGGAGACTGTGTTCAGGTTGGATTGGCAGAGTCTCTGAGCTGCACAGCAGCGGCAGCGGCAGCTGGGTCCTTTTCAGCGCCCGAGCACGCGCGCGTTTCTGTTGGATGGGGATGGCTGCAGACACCTCCAAGAGAAAGCCTATAGTTTCTTCCCCTTGCCAGACAACTCTGCCTTTCCCCAAATGTGCCTGCACACCAAAAGTCCCGCCCAGGGCTGTAAAATAGATGGTTTCCGGAACCAGGAGACAAGTTTCCAGGGGGCAAGTCGCAGGTTTGCGTGACCCTTGGGACTAGGAACCTCTGCTGTGCCCCGCTTCCAGGATGCATCCCCCGAACCTCGGACCTCGCCCGGCTCGGGAAATCTGGGCTGTGGGATGCCTCTGCCCTTCCCCATCAGAGAAATCCGGCCAGTCTCTTCCCCAGCCCCAGCCCGCGCGCACGACCAGGGTAGCTCCTAACCTGACAGGCTGCGCTCCCGCTGGTCCTGAGTCTGTGTCCCACCTCTGCTCCTATTAGTGGAGTTTACATTCAGCCAGCTTTCTGGCGATTCTGGGTGCTTGTCTATTCAGCTGTTATGTTGTAGTTCCTAAATCGTTGCGTGGGGCAGAACAATAGGTGTTAGCTTATGCCGCCATCTTGGTGTTCGAAGCTTGTTTTTCTTTCATATGTGGGCTGTTCCTTTGTCTTCCCATGGTTTCTCTTCTCTGTGTTTCTGGTTATGTAGTTCTCACTAACCTGCGTTGTTTTAAAGGCACAAAATACAACACAACCAGTTGCAACGCACCAGGCACTGAACCGGAATGTAGTCACAGTAATGATAGTTCCAAATAAAGGTGATCACCAGAGAAAGGCAAATTAGGTGATAGTTGAGAAAAAAGAAAGGGAAGCCCCCCAGACACACACAAACCCTCACACACCCATACTCATAAAGAAAGAAATAGACCCCCCCCCACACACACACACTCACAAAAAGAAAGATAAGAATGCCATAATGATAGTGGGAAAAGGGGAAGAAATAAAAAAAAATGGAGTAAACTATAAATGTGGGGTGAAAACTCTTATAGGACAGCCCCTAATCCGAACCAAAACCAGCAACAAGTACCTGGAGATCGATACAAACTACATACAATTACTAATATCAAGGGAGGTGAGATAACACAAAAGCAAAAATCTATCTCAAAAACAATGCAAATGAGGACAACAAAACAAGAAACAACACCAAAAAACCCCAACAAGCAAACCCCTACAAAACAAACCAAAATAAAAGAATAAGCAAATCAATCTCATAAACCTGCATAAAAATTGATATAATCAACAGTCAAGTAAACAACAACAACAGGACAGGGATAAAAACAATTTAAGATAGTGAAGTCTGAGAAGTTAGAGGTATATATGGACTTGGAGTAGGTGGTTGGAGATTAGATATATAAGTGGGGTAAAATTTTACCAGGAGGTAAAAAGAAAGAATTAAGGTAAATCTAAAGTGGGAAAAGTGTAAGGGAAACAAGGCACTAAATAGGGAAAGGTTAGCTAGAGTGTGGTGGTATAAAGGTGAAGTTGAGGTAGAGTAAAAGATACTAAAGAGTAGATGAAAATAGACTGTATTGAAAGATCGAATAAAGAGAAAATAAAGTCAATTCCTTGTGTTACACAAGAGTCAATTTGTGATTCGGCCCCTGGGTGACAGTGTTTCTAGATTGACTTCTGGGTCTGTTGGTCCTCTCTAGCCTGAACTAAAATCTCGCTGTCCCTGTGGTATTCAATACTGCCTCTCTAATGGTGACTGCTGTTTTAGCAGCCAGGACCCTCCCAAAATCTTCCGGGTTTCCCTCCTCTGTCAGGTTCAAATTGATTGCACTCCAGGGATTCATTCTGCAACCAGCTCCAAGGGTCCTCTCCCACATTTACCAGATCCAACAGCCACAGATTTTATTTCAGGCGCAGATCTCCTGGCTTTGAGTTCCAAGGCACAGATCTTCCAGTCTCCCAGTCTGCCCAATGTACCCCCTGGGAAATCTGACCTTTCCATGCTGGAGCGCAGAGCTCCTTATACTCTGTGCGTCGGCAACAACTGGGCATGGATGTTCTGGGAGTCTCAGCCATCCAGCCGGTACTGCAGGTGTATATTTTCAGATCCTCCCCCTTCAAGATGTCATGGTCCGCCTCCACAAAGTTGGCTCTGTGAGAGAACCCAGCAGTACTGGGGCCGATAATGCTGGGGAGGCCAGTCCAGCAGTCCTCTTTCTTCTACTGGAGCACAACTGTCCCCCTACTCGCCAACAAACACTCCCTGCGCGACCTTCAGCTGCTTCCTCCTTCTGCCCTGGGACCAGATTCAGATCACATCCCTCTGTTCTGCCACCATTTTTTAAAATCTTTATTGTTCAGTTTATTAATTACATTGTTCCCCCTTTTTTATTCCCCTATAGCTCCCCTCCTCCCTGTACCGATCCCACCCTCCACCCTCCCCTCCGCCTCCCCACTCTCCTCTCCCATTGTTGCAAGATTTTTGTCCAGTTTCTTGCTGTACTTCCCACACCTCTTTTCTCCCCAAGAATTGTCAGTCCATTCCCTCTCTATGTCCATGATTCTGTTATATTCACTAGTTTATCCTGTTCATCAGATTATTAATTCACTTGATTTTCATATTCATTTGTTGATAGATGTGTATTTGTTGTTCATAATTTATATTTTTACCTTTGTCTTCTTCCTCTTCTTAAAGAATATCTTTCAGCATTTCATATAATATTGCTTTGGTGGTGATGAACTCCTTTAGCTTTTTCTTATCTGCAAAGCACTTTATCTGATCTTCAATTATGAATGATAGCTTTGCTGGATAGAGTAATCTTGGTTGTAGATTCTTGCTATTCATCACTTTGAATATTTCTTGCCACTCGCGTCTGGCCTGCATCGTTTCTGTTGAGAAATCCGCTGACAATAGTGTGGGTGCTCCCTTATAGGTAACTAACTGTTTTTCTCTTGCTGCTTTTAATAGTCTCTCTTTATCTTTTCTCTTTCCTTTTTCATGAGGATGTGTCTTGGTGTGGTCCTCTTTAGATTCTTATATTTTTGGGTTTTGTGTACTTCTTTGGCTTTTAAGTCAGTTTCTTTCACCAGGTGGGCTGAGTTTTCTGTCACTATTTCTTCAAGTAGGTTTTCATTACCTTGCTCTCTCTCTTTTTCTGGCACCCCAATAATTCGGATGTTGGCATGCTTGAGGTTGTCCCAGAGGCCCCTTACACTATCTTCAATTATCTGGATTCTTTTTGTTTCTTGCTTTTCCACCTGAGTGGATTTTGCTTCTTTGTATTTCAAATCTTTGACTTGGTTCTTGTGGCCCTCTGGACTGCTTTTAGGACTTTTGTAATATTTTTTTATTTCAGTCAGTGTATGCTTGATTTCTAGTTTGTCCTTTTTTCATATCTGTGAGGGTCTCGTTCATATCCTCATAGGTCTTGTTCATTTCCTTGTAGGTCTAATTCATTTCCTTGTTGGTCTTGTTTATTTCCTTGTTGGTCTTGCTTATTTCCTTGTTGTTCTCATTAAGTTCATCGGCCTTTTCTAGGAGCCTCTTGAAAAGCCTTATAACTGTGGTTTTGAACTCTATGTCTAGTCGTCTTTTTTCCTCCATTTCTTTCACACCTGATTTCTTTCATGTCCTCTGCATGGTGGCTGCTTTATATGGTAGATGTCCTCTAAATGAATAGGGCTCAGCCTCCCCAGTTACCTGAGGTGGCTATTCTTACTGCAATCCTTTATGGGTTGTACAGTATTTTTGAATTTAAGCCCAGCTTGTTGTTGTTAGCCCTAGGAGGGTTTGACTTCCAGGCCAATTGGCTGTGAAGGGAGACTGTGTTCAGGTTGGATGGGCGGAGTTTCTGAGCTGAGCAGGCAGCCTCAGCGTAAGCTATGTCCTATGGAGTGCTTGTGTGTGCATCTCTGTTGGTTGGGAATGGTTGCAGACACCTGCAAGAGAAAGCTGCTATTCTCTACTCCTTGCCAGACAACTCTGACTCTCCCCAAATGAGTCTTCACACCAAAAGTCTCGGCCAGGTTTGTAAAACAAAGCAGTCTGGTGGTCTCCAGGACCAGGGATCAAGTCACCAGGGAGTAAGTCACCAGGGAGCGACTGTGCTGTCACAAGGGAGCAAGTCACCAGGGAGCAGTTTACAGATGCAAACTGCTCTTTCGAGCAACCTGGATTCTCAGACTAGGGGACCTCTGCCATGCCTGGCTTCCAGGGTGCGTACCCCGGACCTCGGACCTTGCCTGGCACGGGGGAATCCATGCAGTTGGACGTCTCCGCCCTCCCCATTGTCAAAATCCAGCCGGGGTTACTGCTGCCAGCTCTACAGCCCATGCGCGGCCACAGCTCCTATCCTCTGATTCCGCACGTATCTTCATGGGTGCGCTCTGCCGCTCTTCTGAGTCTCAGTGTCCAACCTTTACTTTTATTTGTGGAGTTTTCACTCAGCCAGCTGTCCGGTGACTCTGGATGATGTTTGTTTTGTTGTTTTGTTGTAGTTTTTGAATTGTTGTGCGGGGCAGAACAATAGGTGTTTACCTATGCCACCATCTTGATTCCTCTTCTGCCGACATTTTTTTCTCCTTTCTTAAAGAATATCTTTCAGCATTTCATATAATATTGGTTTGGTGGTGATGAATTCCTTTAGCTTTTTCTTAGCTGCAAAGCACTTTATCTGACCTTCAATTCTGAATGATAGCTTTTCTCAATAGAGTAATCTCGGTTGTAGATTCTTGCTAGTCATCACTTTGAATATTTCTTGGCACTCCCATCTGGCCTGCATAGTTTCTTTTGAGAAATCCGCTGACAAACGTTTGGGTGCTCTCTTATATGTAACTAACTATTTTTTTCTTGCTGCTTTTAATATTCTCTCTTTGTGTTTTGCTCTTGGCATTTTAATTATGATATGCCTTGCTGGGGTCCTCTTAGGGTTCCTATATTTTGGGATTCAGTGCACTTCTTGGACTCCTAAGTCAATTTCTTTCACCAAGTATGGGAAGGTTTGGTCACTATTTCTTCAATTAGGTTTTCATTACTTGCTCTCTCTCTCTTTCTGGTACCCCTATAATTCAGATGTTGGTATGCTTGAGGTTGTCCCAGAGGCCCCTTACACTATCTTCAGTTTTTTGGATTCTTTTGGCTTCTTCCTTTTCCAGCTGAGTGGATTTTACCTCTTTGTATTTCAAATCTCTAACTTGGTTCTTGGGGTATTCTAGAGTACTTTTAGGTCTTTGTATAATATTTTTTATTTCAGTCAGTGTATGCTTAATTTCTAGTTGGGCCTTTATCATGTCCTCGTAGGTCTTGTTCATTTCCTTGTAGGTCTCGGCCTTTTCTAGGAGCCTCTTGAAAAGCCTTATAACAGTGGTTTTGAATTCTATGTCCAGTAGCTTTTTTTTCTACATTTCTTTCACATCTGATTTCCTTCCATGTCTCTGCATGGTGGCTGCTTTCTTGAGTTGGTTGATTAGCTTTGTGTGGTAGATGTCCTCTAGGGGACAGTGGCTCAGCCTCCCCAGTTACCTAAGGTGGATATGG